>PNEQ01119015.1:0-20867 GCA_003012365.1 Medauroidea extradentata
AACAAGAAAATTAAAAAATTTCAGGTTGCCAAAGAGATACCAACTTGAAATTTGGACTGTGTGTTCAAGAAATATGTACAAACAAATTTAATTTTTTTCAATTTTTTAAAATATTTCGTTTTTATGTAATTACAAAATTAAAATTTCAGAACATACAAAAAACATTTTAGTTACAAATTATACCATGTGATATATCAAACGAAAGCTCATTTAATAAGCTTTAAAATGAGACCTTGCACAAGTCTGTAGCTCTAATAGATTAGTAGAAAATAGCATTTGAAGTTACAACGACAGAGTGATTTTTAAGCTTTTTGGAATTAAAAAAAAATTCATAACTCCAAAAATGACAGTCCCAAAAATCTAAAAAAATTAATTATGTCTTATATAGTTATAAGGAACACACAATGAAAAAATGAATTGGTTATGTGATATGAAAATTTAGGGCACTGGTTGATTTGACATGGAATGACCCTTTCGGATGCTTTAAAAACTATGAAATTCGTCGGGAATTGGGTTTGGAATTGGTGCGTTTAATTTGTTGACCTTTGTTACGATGAATCACTTCAGGTGAAAAAAAATTGTGTTAGACGAATGCAACTTGTGCTGAGAAAGCTGTTAGCAATGTTACAAGTGGTGAAAAAGTGCTGTAGTAGTTCACAATTGAATGAATGCTGGTGGGAATTTTGAAAGAGATTTATGCTTGGAATCAGAAAGTGATAAAGAATACTAACTTTATAAGGATGATTTTGGTATGTCCATTATAGCCTTACTGCACTGATTATTCAATTAGCTGAGTTTGGCGTCTAGAAAAAGAGAAAGGTGAATGTAACTGTGTGCAGGGTACTGCGAGTGAGGTTAGGTTATCAAAGTTACAGCTACTAGTGTTCAGTCATAATCTCTAGGAATGTATTTCTTTCAAAGATCTGTTTGAAGCTGCAGTTCATTATAACTCTTTAACTTAACAGGAGCACAGAAGCTACAGTGTTTGAAAGGGTTGCTACAAGGTGAAGCTGCAGCATTGGTAAAGTCCATACATGTAACCAGTACAAGTTACATAGAAGCCTGGAGTGTTTTTAATACTCAATATAAAATCTCACATGAATTAATTGATGCAAGACTGAAGCAATTGTTTTGACAGCCACCAGTATCACATTAATTGTGTAGAATGCTGCGTAATTTATTTGATAATGTGGTAGAATGCAGGCTGCTTTTAGAAGTGATTGGTCAGTCAGTGGAGCAATCAGGTGCAATAGTGGTATTTTTAGTGACTGAAAAATTGTAGGCTACATTGATTCTATCACTAAGGAGAGGTAACTAATTACCAAATTTCCACACTGTGGAATGAATTCCTGAAACATTGTTCAAGAGCATTGGCAGCAGCAGTAGTTATGAAAAGTAAAAATCCAGTCACAAGCATAACCAGTAAGCCTGGAAATTATAACAAGAACATTGCAACCCATCACAATGTGGCACAGGTAGGAAACTAGTGTTCTGACTCAGTGAATTTGTTAGTACAAGAGAGACAATCATTTGTGAGAGATGTTCATTTGTGTTATAATTGGTTAGGTGCTGGACTTCAGGTAACACAGTTTACGTCCTTAAGGCCATGCCCGGTAGTTTTTTTCACGTTGGTGCAAAAAACTCAAAAAGTTTTCAACCAAATGGGTTGAAAAAAATTGAGAGCGTGTGAAGTCATACTATGCACAATTATATGTAGGCTTTAAAAAAAGAGTCGTTTGCCAGTAAAAAAAAATATTTTGTGCCATTTTGGCTCATTTTCATGCTAAAATATGTGATACTTTGGGTGCAAGAATCTAAAAATCCATTGTGTTCATTGCAACGGAAAAATTCAGATAGAAACTTTGATGTATTAGTGACAAAACAATGTAGCGATTTTTTGATAGAGATATTAGTTTATTTTGGAAAAATTATTTTCGAAATCACTGCAAAACTACCAGACATGGCCTTAAAATGTAAAATATGTCAACACAATCATCACACATTAGGCCTACTACTTTTCTGCGAAAATGTAGTTGATACTCCAGCTGCTGTTTTGGTGGAAGCAGAAATTATGAATCAATATGTAAGTCAGTCAACATCACTAGGCGTATTGCCACCCTCTGCTGTAGTCCTTGTAAAATGGTTGGGATGCATTTATGCTATTTTTAACATTGATAGACTCTGAAAATGAAGCAAAATTTGTTACTGAATATTGCGTCAAAAATATGACTGAAAAATCAAGTTACAGATCTCTGTATTGGGGTTAGCTTCAAATTGTAGAACAGTGTACTAGCATACATCAGTCTCTCATGGAACAAGAACATAAGCAGGTGATTGCTTGTACCACTGTTAAATCTTCCGTCCTGGAGAGATGGTCGTTGCTAAATGAACTTTTGAGAGTAACAGCATGATGCCTTCAATTCATTAACTACAGATTACCAGAGGCTGACAGGGTGAAGTCTGATTTGTTGACTGCAGAGAAGCTCCATAGGGCATTATTCCAATGGGTGATCAGTGTACAGTGACAATTTCAAAGTAGAGATCCATTGCTTTAACCCTTTTAGTGCCAACTTTCTTCGAGGTACATATCTGAAAAAAGCCGTCATCATTTTCAGAAAACTGCAATTATTTATTAAAAATTTAAATAGTTCGATACCAATGAATGTAATCAAGTTGAAAAAAATTCTACTGGCAATTAAAGGTTCCCTTATTCAATTGCAATCATAAACATATTTTTTCTAGAAATATTTATTTAAAAAAAACCTGTAAATTATATTTTAAAAAATAAAGGGCCGATATATCGGCTTCTGGCATTTTTTGCACAAGCAGCAAATGCCGATATTTCAGCTCTTAGCACTAAGAGAGTTAAGAACAGAGGAAGCCATTGCCTGAGAAAAGCTGTATTATCAGCTTAACTCCTTTTATAGATATGTGAGAAATACTTGGGGTAGCCAGTCGCCTCTGCAGAGCTGATGTCCCAGAAAATCTAAAACATCCTTCATTGCTTCCTGAACACAGCAAGCTTACAGAGCTGATAATAATGCATGAACATCCGATTAATCCTTATGCAGGTCCTCAGTGGTGCAAGTAATCACTCAGCAGAGTTTTTAGATTCTTCGGAGCAGAGACACTATTCACAGGGTAATCAGGAAATGTGTGACGGGCCATAGTCACCGAGCTGTATCAGCAGAACAACTGATGGGTCATCTTCCTGTTGCTCAAGTACTTCTTGGCCTGCCCATTCTTGCACTGCAGAATAAACTGCGCAGGTCCCGTTACCCTTAGAAACTGTAAGGGAAGGAGCAACTTCAAATTAAAAGGGTTATTTATGTGTCATTGCTTGTCTGTTTCTCAACAAAGGCAGTTCATTACAGCACTTAAGTATTTTACTGCACAACGTGGCAAACCTAGTGACTTGTGGAGTGACTGTGGCACAAATTTCTTTGACACTGCCAGGAAACTCGCAGAACTCTTTGAGATGGTTAAAAATAGAGAACATTGACTGGCAATAGGAAGATGCTTTACTGAACAAGGAATCTCCTGGCATTTCAATGCACCAGCAGCACTATGCCAACTAATACTGTGGGAAGCAGAGGTAAAAGCTTGAAGTACCATAGGTGGTAACACACTAAACTTTGAAGAAATGTATACAGTACATTGGTGCGTTGTCTAGTGATCCAAGTGATTTGAAAGTTTTGATCTCAGGAAATTTTCTGATGGAAAATGCCTTCTAGCAATATCGCAAGTCGAAGAAGAGTTGCTGAAAGGTAAACCATTTATCAAGGTGACAACTGTTAGAATGATTACTTCTGCATTACTGGCTGAGATGGTGTTCTGAATACTTGTCCCCGACTTCAGAATCGTCCCAAACGGTGGTCCAGGAGCCTAATCTTCAGCAAAGTGATATGAGAAGTAGCCTAGACAAAAGTGGAAACGTGATCATATCACTGGTATTTTCCCTGGGGAAGATGTATTTTTGCGCAGAGTATCTGTGAAAACAGCATCTGGAGAGCTGAAAAGGCCTATTACTAAATTAACACCATTGCCATTCCAAGCGTAATGTTAAATTAATTTTACAGTTCAGGATATTCTGTTATTTTATCTCACATGTCAACAAAGTGAGTGGAGTATGTGGACTGCAGCGAACTCTGTGTTTAGTTTGGTTATGTTATTGCTTGGGTTGCTTTGTTTTTGGAGGCCATGTTTCTTTTGGGAATTAGAGGGAGCTGTAGACAGTGGTACTATAGTAATGGAAACAGCAGAGAAATTTGGTTACAACAAATATATGTTAATGTTGTAAAGTTAAAATTTTGTAAGTAAAATTTTTTTCCCTTAACATCTAGTGAAAACCACTCTTTACAAAATTGTTAGAAAAAGGTTTTATTTAGTGTTTATTTGTACAGATAGCTGTGCTGCTGAACGGCAGTAGATAATACTAATAGCCCTCTATTATCTTAATGATTGACTTCACTAATTCTGCGTCAATTTAATGACTTGTGAAATTCTCAGAGATATATGTATTTATCATTGCTGGCACATGTAAAAGATTTCCGGATCTTTGAACTGGCTAGTTTAGTCTGTTTTCTCTCCTCCTGGCCCCTGTGAGTACATCAGGAGATAATATTCTGCACTTCTAAAGGTAGTCATTGCCAAAGCCCATGTAGGTGTCCCACAGTTGTTTGCAGCAAAGTGTATTTGGTTCATCCTATGTTCATATTTGGGGAATTGTGGCCATGTTTATATTTTTAGTATAATATGACTTCTATTAAAATATTTTTTTCAGAATTTCTTCAAACTTGGTACACATATACAACATACCAATCGGATTTGCTTTTTTGTAAGCCTATTTCGTACATTTTATTTTAATATTTTCAAGATTAATTAAATTTTCAGCATGATGTTACTTATCTGAGGAAATATTTTTTCCTAATTTTTGAAACTTCGTACAGGTGTACTGAGAGACGTGAGAAAATTTATCTTCAGAAAATAATCATAACCTATTTTTCAGAAAAATTTTGTATTTTCCCATTACATATGTACATTTATACCTAGTTCATTGCTGATGCCACAGTCAATTGTCTCCAAGGATGAAATTATTATTTTTGTTTTTTGATTAAATGGAAACGTAAAAATAAGTTTCAGAAAGCTTTGTTAAATATCATTAAAATAAATTTGTGGGTATTTCTTGAAAACTAAAATAAGTTGGGAAATTTTTTCGTTTGTGTGGAAACTTACCATTAAATTTTCAGGAAAATTTTCAAAAAAATAATTTTTTGGAAAATGAATGTCACTATGTATACTACGTACTGGTCTTACTTTACTTTTGTGTATTTTGTTCATCATAATATATTAAAATTTGTGGCCACATGTAAATGTTTACTATAATGTAACATATCTGAGGAAAAATTTCATCAAACTTGATTCATCTTACCAGTTAATAAGCTGACTTCACTTTCATGTATTTTGTTAAGTTTGCATTAAAATTTGTTAAACATAACACTTATTAAGATGACTTAATATTTATGTTTTTTGTTCGTGTTGTGTTGATATTTTCAAAATGGAGGTTCTTGAAACGTAATTTGATTACACAAGATATTCAAGGAACAATTTTATTGATTTAAGCCATACTGCTTTATGTCGTTTCAGATTTACGTTGCTAATGTTTGAGTACACATTTTTTAATTTAAATATGGTAGTCATGATTCAGAAAAACATTTTTAATCCATTCTTGCATGATAAAGTCAACATTCTTGTGTTTCAAAAAGATTTGGCTGCGGGTGGATGGTCTGACTGAATTTAAGTTGTTTCGAATTGCGTCACTTTTCACGACACTAACTCCAATATAAATCAAGGCCTTACTGTGCTTCATACTATGGACACTTTTAATACTTGGCAAGATGACTTGGCAATTATGTTTTTGTACAATTTTTGTTTGTATTCTTTGAAAGATGGCCATTTGGACATATTATTATCACATGAGACCATTTTCCACAATTTCATCAAACTCATGTATTACTTAGTAAAAAGTTTAACTTATCTTGACGTTTATGTATTTAATAGTATATGCCAAGTAGGGATATGCAGCTTCGGAAGAAACCCGAAAATTTGGAGAAAAAACAGGGGAAAATTGTTTTTTTTTTTTTTTTTTCTTTTTCCATTGATGTAAAATGAGGAACATTGGATTTTCTCCCTCAAAAAGAAAAAAATACGGAAAATTGAAAAAGGCACAGTATGTAATAATAATCTTACAATTTCTTTATCACCAATCTGGATGTTTATTGTATTTACATACGGGCCTATCTACCGATACCACGAAAATGAAATAATTTGTACATGTAACACAAAGTTTCAAAAAGAACCACAATAAAGTTGGTACCGTAAAATAAGCAATATGCACGTGAATTAAACAGAAATAGTTGTCAAACACATACTCATACACAACTTACAATCTCTGCCAGGAAAACAGTTTCAATTACAACAAAAACCCTTTGTAGTTCAAATTCATAAGTAACACCCTAAGATAATTATTAATTATCTTGCTGTTTGTATCAACTGGCTGAGTGGTGTACTTTGCAGTTGTTTTATGTTTATCAACATTATTTGCCTTTTTTTTTTCCAGACATATAATTGAAGTGAAGTTTGACACTGATTGCCGTTTACTAGATATTCAGTTACGACATACAATGATGTATGTGTGTGTTCCTGATTACTAGTAAACAAGTTTTACTTAAATTACAGTAATGTGATGCATCTGTAGTTCCCCTTATCTTAAAACTGTAAAGTTCTCATGTTTGCCTTCTTTCCACATTCATACATCTTGCTATAGAGCGTCCCAACCTTAGATTCCAGTACAGAGCTTATGGCGGGTGCTGTTGCCAGATCTCGGCCACGGTACAAAGTTTAGGAGGTGAACTACTTCAGAGTTTTTAGCTTTGAATATTATATTCTTTATTATCTAATTAATTTTACAATTTGCCTAGCATCTCGCTTCAAAATATGCAATTAATAACAATTTCAATTATTTTAAAATAAGAAACAATTCTCATACTTCACTTGTATTAATTCACTACATGGCTTGTAATGGGCACTTCATTAATAAACAGTTATCACATATCTTTTAATCATTATAGCTACTGCTGACAGAACGTAAAATTTGATCAATTTTAGTAGATTCTGTCGGAACACAACAACGTGGTTATGACATTGATCATTTAAAATCAATGTCATGTGGGAACTGAAAAATATGTCTGTTTTTTTTTACACTTTATTGTCTGCTATAAATTTAAAGTGGGAGAGGGGGATGTTATTTATCTGGACGTTTTTACATGTCCTCGAATAGCACAAGTCTTTAACGGAACATGGGGGGAAATGGGGAAGGAGTCGGCGAAGGTCTTAGTTAAGGAACCATTCGAGCATTCTCCAGGAGTGATTTTGGAAGATCCTGAAAAACAGAAATCAGGATGGTCGGAGCCGGGTATCGAACCCGGGTCCTCCTGAATGCAAGGCAAGTGTTTAATTACTGCTCCACCATGCTCGGGACCGCTGATGCACCACGCTCGGTTATCAAACAAAAGAGAGTACATTAATGTTCTGCCATGATGTTAACTTAGGCGTATCACTCATTTCCACTACTTCTTTGATAATTATATCTTAAGCCTAAACGAGAGCATATATAATATATGTTTACCTGTATTGTTTAAAATTGTTTTATTATATATTATGTAGTTTTTCAATACTTATCCATAAAGTTGAAGGTACAAATTTTTTCGTCAGTCAAACAACTTAGCCTACCGAAACCAGATAAACTTTTTGTCAAGGAAAGAAATTAGACTACGTAGTAAAACCTTATGAACAAACTGTATGAGTTTTATTATATTTGCTCTAATTTAGGATTTTAAAAAATATTTACCATACAAGTATTAGAAATGAAGGGTTATTCCCTTAAATATGTTTACAGGAATTATTTATTGTTTCTCTTTTCTTTATGATTTCAACTTTTCATGTTAGTTTTCTGTACTGTGTTGCTATTGTTTCTTCCTTTTAGCATAAATGGTTTGTTTGGAACATCCTGTTTCTTCTAATGCTCCCTGAATGAGTTAATAGTATATGAAAAATACTGGAATAAGATCAATACAATATTTCGCTCCCTTTTTTTGTAGCCTACCTATATTATGACTTTTTATTGTTTTGCCATCCATACAAATAAATAACAAAAATTACACACATGAAATTTTGTTTCGAAATCAAGTCACCATATATGACGAATTGTTCGGCTGCAAAACACTGTAGTTTCACTTCTGAACCAGTTTAGGACACAGGACGAAGAAAACTGCTGACTAAAGGAAGCCTGTATCTTATTTATTAACCTTTCAACAGCTTTTTACAAGAGAAGGGATAAAGCTTTTGAGGTGGGGTTGCTTTTAAAAATAGATTTAGCTCATTACGAACAACTTCCTCTCTTTCATCCCCCATATAACTCGAATAGTGAAAAAGTTTCTCACTGACCAACTTTTTGATGTTTTAGTTTGTTAGAAAGCGCACATAATGTTAGAAAAAAATTTCTGTACATTTATCGAATAAAATTGTTGCCTTCAGATTTGTTTGTTGGCATCCAGCTATACGAAATTACGCACCATAAAAATCTGGATACGATTTTGCTTTTGATTATTTAGTTATGATGTGATATATTTAAGGATGCATGAAAACAGTACCAAGTTCAAAATATTTGTGTTTTAATTTTTTCAACCCTTTAAAATGGTGTAAATGATGAACTAACTATATTACCCAGTGCACATTTCAATGCTGTACAATATGCAAAAATTTTTAAGATCAAAGTTACTAGGTGAAAAATTTTAGGATTTTTGGCAACTGCACTTGCCAAAACAAGGACAGTGCTTGTGATAGTTACTGTGCATTGGAAAGAGAGAGCAAATGTCCATATCACCCTGTACTGCAATCTAAGCGTGAGACGCTCTATGGTAAGTAAACGTTCAAAATGAATTGGGCTTTTTCTCCGCTTTTCTCCTTATTTTAATTACCTTATATAAGTTACTACATATTATTTTGCCACCACAAGTTTAGTATAGTTTCACAATGATTTTAAAAAAAAATTTTCCAATATTTCCAGAAAATTTGGAAATAACTGTTTTTTTCCCTGGTTTTTTCCTTTCATCAATTTTTCTGGAAATTTTAGAACCTTAATGCCAAGCTCATATTACTGAAATGGTGACAGTTTAAACATTTTTTGATTATACAAGATATCTGAATAACGGTTTTTAAACATTTTATTGAACGTAGTACCTGCATAATACCTAATACAGTGACTTCAGTTTTGTTGTTAGTTTTATTCATACCGTATTCAGCTTATAAAAATTGTTCCACTTCCAACTTTTTTTTACCATGTTAAATATCTTAGGACTGTTGATTCATATTATGTTTAGTAATACAGTATATATATCCCCCAATTTTGGAAATTTTACAACATTAATACATATATTTTAATACATGTATGTCAAGAACTACAGGACAGATCGTAAGCAAATGTAATATTTATACAACCCCATTTTTTTGTTTTAAATTTTAGGAAATTCAAGTGTTATTTTAATTATAAAAGCTTTATTGATTTATGTATTTATTTATTATTTTTCAACACTTTTTTCTCCTTTTCCAATGCTGGAGATGAGAGTTCATTAGCATCTCACCTAAGCCTATTCACTGCCTGCATAATGTACTGTAATTTACAGAAATAGCTAATTTCCTCAGCGACACAAGCAGCCAGCATAGCAGGGAGGGTGAGGAGTTAGGACATTCTTGATAGGCATGATGAAAGGGCCCAAAATGTGTAACCAGCCCCAATGCATAGTTTTGTTTTACTGCATAATGGTTTATCAACAAATTTTCTTTGTCATTATTGACTGTTTATATGAAATTCTTGTATTTTTACATGTAGTGATTTGTATTGGCTGTATTTGTCTTGTTCTTTGCATATAGTGTTTGTATATTTAAGATTTTTAAAATGTATGTTAGTCTTAAAATATGAGTATATTTTAATGTGTTGGTAATTACAGTGATTTTTTTTGGTGTGTTTTATGTTTTACTTTTCTAAAAATTTTTTTATGAGATTGTGGCTCTAAGTAAAAGTGAGAGAAAAATGTGCTGCAGGAATGCTCCAATGCCAACAGTAAATGTCACTGCCGTAACACCGGTAGTGGGTGTTACAAAAACAGTGAGCTCTCCATTGACCAGACAGCAGGCAGCTATGATCAGCCAGCCAGCGCAAGCCATTGTGTCAAAAGGACCTGTCATTTTACAGGTCAGATGTTATATTAATTTTGGGTGTGTTAGTGTGTGTGCATCAAACTAGTAAGGTCCTTTCTAAGAACATTGCATTATTACAATAAGGTAACTTTGCATGGTTTTGAGCAGAATTATGGACATGTGCCATTGCAGTACTATTCTGTTGTCTCAGTAAACCAGAGGAGGTAAAACAAACAAGACAAGAAAAAAAATGCTAGGATTAGCTTTAGTCAGAGCATACTGTTATGTTTAACGTTCTTGTTTACTTAATTTTGTTATTTGCTTAAGTATACAATTTGGGGAAGAAGATGATTATTTCCTGATTATCTTACAAGGGTGTTGCTAGGTTATTACTTGTGAAAGGGCTGACATTATATTAATATCGCACCTACTTTGTTAAGAACTGTATACTCACTCTATATTACACAATACAGTACAGTTTAGTTAATCTAGATGCGGAGGGAAGAAGACCATAAAGTTAACAACTATACTGTAATTATAATTTAGGTTATTTAGCCACTTAATTTAGATAAGGTTGACAGTCCCACGTAAGGGGGCGGTTCACCCAAAATTTTAATTGTTTTAATCATTTTTATATTTGTGCGAGATATGGTTTGTTATGCAGACATACACTGCGCAGTGACTCTGGTGATGACTGACAATATAGCCTGGTTACATTAGATTTTACTCAATGTGACTGTGCAATCTGCCTTTAATATTTAAATAATACTTCAGGCCACTAAACAATAAATTTTGTGTTAGGATCAAATAGTTTGCATTTGTAGTAACTTGATTAGGCTATGCTAACAATTAATACTTGATAAACACTTTGAAATGACAACACCATAAGTGACATGTTTTGCCGCAAAGTTACATGAATTGAGATATTCACTGGATGGACATTTTTTCATTTATACAGTATCAATATTTATGTTTTCTAACGATATTTGTAGCCATGCTGGAGCAGTAAGAATCTTTAAAAGAATATTATTTTTAACTCTTCCCAGTTGTAATTTGTATAGAGGGGGTAAGCCATTTGTTAGAAAACTACATGAATTTGTATCTGTGTTCTCGAGAGTGAACTAAATTATTTTATCTTAGTAAATTCTGCCCAAAGAGCACCTTAAAAGCATTACATTGAAATTAGAACTGCTCAATATTTGTTTATCATCATTTTAATAATTTTCAATTTTAACCTCATCATATTTATGACCTTTTGAATTTTGTTTTTTAAAATGAACTCTTTTTTAACACCAGTTTTTTCCTGGTAGGTCTACATCAGCGATGTTTTTGTGCAAAGGACTACAATTCTCACTGGGAATTTTTTTGTGGGCTGTGAGCTTGAAAATCGTGACCTCATATAGTATTCTATTTACATGAAAAGGAATTTGGCCAAAATTTTGTTTATAAATTATCTTTGATTCCCAAAAACACCTTTTTGTTTCACAGGTCTTGATATGATTGAACATAAAATTAATCTTCTCCTTGATCTTTACCTTGGAGGCATAGATTCCATTAGTTCAAGCGTGAAATTTTGTCCTTTATAGTTGCAAATTCACTCATTGATTTACTAACATTAAATTCCGCCACTGATTTACCTTTTCCTTCCGTGAAAAGGTAGGTGTATTTTGTCCTTTAGCTAGAATACTTGTTCCAACATTTTCCCATGACTATGACATCAGCCCTCAGAATAGTAAGTTACGTACCTGTACAAATTCTGTCTTCAAGCATCAGTCATACAAACAAAAATTACTAATTGGGTTTTGTTGCTGACGTCAGTGCTTTCATCCAGCGTCCATAAAAAATATACAGAAATGGAAACTTTTGATATTAAAGTTTTCACTATGCTGGTGGCTAACTAATCAGTTTAGCAAATTGAGACTTTTTCTCAGGACATGTTATGTTTAGAATATTTTCAGAACATTATTCTACAAATACACTACCTTGGGAAAAGGTTTTAATTTTTTTGCGATGATTTAGTTACTGCGTTGCTAGCTTTGACCAATTGTTCAGGCTGGGTGGATGAAAACAAACTTTTGACCTGAAAATTTACTTTTTATTTCTGACACTTTGTCTTGACAGAAATTATCTTTAAACTTGCTAAACAAAGATGAACTGTTTAGTTTTGTATTGTCTGTTACATTTAACTCCTTAAAACTGTAACAGCCTTATTGCTTCAGCTAAAAAGTATTGATCAGATGACTACACTTGAAATTTCCCTACTTTGTATGTAACTTTCCTTTTTTACCTTGATACGGAAGCCTTGATCAGTAATTGCACAGTTTTAATACGGTTTGTGGCCTGGGTTGGCACAGTGGATAGAGCACTCACCTCCCACCAAAGCAATTTGGGTGCGATTTCTAGTGAGGCGGTTCCCGGATTTTCATACAAACTCATTAATCCATTCACACATGACATGACGGACAATTTCATTAACCCTGCACACTAATTGTTTCACCTGCTGGAAGACACTTAATTCTTCTTCAAGCCTTCAAGATACGGTTGCGGGTCTAACATATTGGTTAACAGTGTGCGAGTAAACACAGTGTGTATTTATAAATAAAGTGAAACTCCTGAATTACACCCCCTGATTCTACACTTTCCTGCCATTTACACAGTTTGTATTTGGTCCCATTTAATGATTTTACAATATAACCACCTCAGATTACACTTTCCTGCATTTTACATCATTTTTTACGTGTCTCTTGAGGAGTGTAATTCAGGGGTTCCACTGTACCCATTTTTTTTTTTCCAAAAAAATGTTTCAAATTTTTTTAAAACTATTTTAAGTGAAATAGTTTGTGCTGTTAATTCGCAGATAGGATATCCCGCACACAGATAATCGGGAGTCTACTGTATAAAAATTACCATGTACTTTTATGTACAGAGATGTTTACTGTGTCTACATCTAATTTTACTGCTTGAAAAACTGTTATTGACAATACTAGTGATCGTTTCATTGCTCTAAGTACCTCAGAAGTAACTTGTACATACGATAGGTTTCTGTGTACATCAGTTCTTTAATTTATTCACTGCACACGCTATATGTACTCATCTGAAGATAATAGAAGTACACATTCGTAAAAAAAAAATATGTCAATAATTTCAGAAGCAATAGTTTAAATTGAAGTTAATGCATCAAAATGTAAACATAATATTGTCGCAGCTTCAAACTATAGCTGATCCCTCCAAAATGTGTGCTAATTATCTCTCGTCAAATATATTGGGTTATGAAATGTTCAGATTGCTGTGTGTGTGTGTATGTATGTATATGTGTGCACATTATATATTATTTATGTGCAAGTCCCAAACTTCACAAGATTAAGACATGATCTATCATTTGTACTGTTTTCATGATGATAATTTTTTCTCATAAATGAGAGCAAATATCAGAAAACTTCTGCACAGTTTTGTTAAAAATTGTTTTTACAATATAGTCTTAATTTTTTCTACACAAAACTATATAGATCTGGCTAACTAGCTAATTAATGAAAATTTCCGTAATTTCATAATTATCTGAAACCATTGTTTATTTTGTCTTAAAAAAATGAGTTATATTATACACTGCTTTCAACAAAACTGTTTTTGTATCTGCTCTCGTTTAGGATTTGAAAAATAATCACCTTAAAAGCAGTAGAAATATGTTAATATAATTTTTTAATGCCATACAAGTGCCTAATTTTTCCTGGTTAATTATTTTTAAGGCATTTTACATTTCATTAGGTTTTGAAAATTTAGAAATAATTTTGGAACAGGTTTACCAAAAATATGTTTTTGTACGCTGGAAATAAATAAGTATGGTTTAAAATTGAAGAAAAAGCTAGTTTTGTCACCTAGGGTGAACTGAAGTGGAAGAAATAAGGAGGAATGAAAGAAAGTTCCCCAGTATAGTGTTTTGGCCAACAGTATCATCTGCTACATTGATGAAATGAGAAAAATTGATCTCTTACTTGTACCTTGATTGCGTTTATGTACGATGGGCACTGTTTTCTGTTGCGCCACAGTGAAACTTTTTGGATGAATAAATCTTGACATGCTAGTGCAGGGGAGCTAAATTTTTTTACATATAATAGTTTTACAATCAAAAATTAACTGGCGTACTTAAAAATGTTTACTGATTAAAAATCATTCCTCAGAATTAGTGAAAATTTTTAAATTTAACCACTTTGACTGCATAACACATACCAGTAGTTCATTTTGTTTTATAACTTTAAGGTATATAAGTGTATAAAATATTAGTAATTTACAAGAGTAGTATAGAGCATCAGAAGTAAAGAAACATGATAGCAGCATTTTTCTTATGATTTACGCAAAAATATTCCTTCAAAAAATAAATATTAAAATTTTTGTACGTTTTTCTGCCATTGATGGAACAATTCCGTTAAATTGTGTCAATTAATAACATGCCTGTTGCTCCTTACAAAGTAATTTGACGGATCTCATCACAAGTCGCACCAACTGCCTGCCTTATCTATCAGACTATCGTCTTTCTTCCCTCTAATCACCGTTCAGCAATACATACAATCTTGGCTTTTATTGTGTTACTAGCTCAAAGTTCAGCATAGATGATGCTATGCACAATGTAGCCAATTACGGTGCTATCTTATGAGGAACTGATAAACCCTAAGAATATTCTGCAGTCTTCAGTTGTAAACTAGGTCAATAGAACTTAGATTAACACTCTTATTTTATTGCTGGAAGACTGCAGCAATGTTCATTGGAAGACTTTTGAAATTTTTCTTATCTATCTGGGTAACTAATTTATGTAATATTACTTAAAAAAAAAGCAAATGTTGTAAGGTTTAGGAATATTTTTTGCAAAGTGCACTGTGTTTTGATAATATAATATTATATTAATATTAGGCATTACATTTTTTCGTAGACTGGCACATTGAGAATAAGTTTATTATCTAGTAATGAAAAAAAACTTGTATGTCTAAAATATTGCAACATGGTTCAACTATCAGTCAGGGGCTACCTGTAAGGCAAGATATAGTTAATACTGATTTGTAATATATCAGACACAAGCACAAGTACTGATACTTGGTACACACATATGAAGGGATAACACACATTTCTTCGCAGAAGCAAGGTCATGATGTTTCGCCAGTATCAAACTTGGCTTTTTTCTGGTAGCGAGACATGGCTTACTAATTTAATTATTTGATTTAATCATCTGTAAGTACTTGTGTGCCTCTGTCTGTTGTATTAGGTACTTTGTTAGCCTAGCTACCTATTTCCTGCCATTCTTAATACTGATTTAGTTGTAGAAAGTCATTTGAGTAGGTTTGCAGTTATGATATACTAGTAATACTGGAAACTCAGCACCACAGTTTAATTTCTTCATTCCAGAATCAGCAGCCAACAGGTGGGGTAATGACCAGGGCTTCTGCTGGCAATACCCTCCAGAGCAGTACAGGGAACACATACCAGCTGGTGATGGATCCCAGGCTTGGTCTCCTAGTTGGCACAGTTACAACACCATCATCATGTAAGTTGTTTATGTTTCAGACGTATTTTAATAAATATTTTACGTCAGTGAGAGCACCTTTACATGAATGTGTTCTTATTTGTATATTTATTTTTTTCTTAGCCACTCCTGTGATACAAAGCACTACGAGTTTAGCGGGGAAAACAGCAAGTATGGTAAGTTTCATAAATGAAGAATAGTTAATTGTTTTAAAGCCTTACTGTTAAGATTATTAAAGTGCCCACCTGCGCCCCCTGTAAACAGCATTGCACCATGCTAGCAGAACTCTTTTTTTACTACGAAACTTTTAATTAAATGTGTCTAATTTGTGCATTTATAAAAATAACACATATTTCAAACACTGTGTAAATTGTAGTTTCAGAACATTACATCAATTAGAAATATTTTAGAACCTCTCAAAATGCCTGAAAACAGTTTGACGCAAATCCCACTGCGCTAGACGTGCGGGTTACAAGTAAGATTGCTGAATGTGAGCAGTGTATGTGTCTAGAAGACCTTTAAGGTAAAGAGCATGAGATATTGGTGTTGTTCTTCTAGAGTAGTTGGTAATAGAGTTATCTTCGACCCAGCGAGTGACTACTGTGGTGGAAGGGGGGGGGGGGCAACAAGGACAAGCTCTACTCGCTAGTGCAGGGTGTTGTCATCTTTACATAAATAGTGGGCAAGACGTATATCACTAGCCTTGTATTGGATATCAAAGGTTGGTACATAGGTTGTCTCATGAAAGAGAAAGCAAGGTAATTCAGTTTCGTGGGGTGTTTATATTCATGAACACAAGTTACAGTACTTGTCACAGCATGATGTATACAACGCTAGCTATGCTATATGGTCTACGTCAGGGTTTAAGTCAATCACAATTTGATGACATACGTTGACGCCACACGTTGGTGAGCCAAATCCTTTTGATGCCTGGTGGGAGATGAGATCAGGTAGTCTGTCGGCGAGGGCACGATGAATTGTAGAGGAGCGCTAGAAGGGGTGCCTCAGCATGTCCTAATGCCTTTTTACCTCTCTCAGACAAGACAAAACAAAACCCGACCGAGGACTATTTTAAGCAGATTCCAGTGTAAAAGTGTCACTGTTCGGCTCTTCACGTGCGGTTTTAAGGCGCGGTGCGGTCTCGGGTCTTGTGTTGTATGAAAATATTATCAGTCGTAGCGTTTTGAAATAAATAAATGCGCAAGTGTAGTGTGAATGAGTCAATTCTGTGAAATAATATTTAGGCTGAATCTTTTGCTGTGGATAAGTGGCTTACGAAAAAGCAAAAATTAGATGATAAACAGGTATGTGATGCAGACCTTGAAACAAGTGGTGGTAAACCTATGCTTAATGTCGCAGGGCCTAGTAGTGTAGAAATACTAACTCACAGTTCGCAAGAGTTCAGTAAAATAGTTGAAAATGCAGATGATACTGTTCATACGAGAAAACGAGAACATGTAAAAAAGAAAAAAATCTGTAGATTCAATGCTGCGTGGCTTTAATTTATTTAAGGATTTGGTTAGTGCAGAAAACCCCTAAAAATGCTAAGAAAGGCGAATCACATGACACTGCATATTGTAAAGTCTGTGACACAAATATTATTGCACATAAATTTGACATTTTTCGTCACAGTAAATCAGAAAAACATAGTCAAAATATGAAAAACATTGATAAAACCCAAAAATTTACACATATGGTAATTTCAGAAACTCAGGACAAAGTTAAGAGGGCAGAATTGAAATTAGCAGGTCTTTTGGCAAAAATTATTTGCAGTTTCTTTTGATGGCTACACTTGTACCTTTGTGTGCTGACATATTTCCTGATTCAGAAATCGTAAAAAAAAATGTCTCTTCATCGAACTAAAGCTACTGCTGCCATAAAAGAATCGCTGGGACATTGTTTTGAGACTCGTCTATGTGAAAAACTTTGAACTCCAGGTAGATTTTTCTCAATGATAATGGATGAAACTACAGATCAGACATCTACTAAACAATGTGTGTTTACGTTTATTTATTTTAATGAAAATGACCGTACTGTAAAAACTAGATTCTTGGTTATGGTGGAAACAGATTCTGGCACTGCTGATAATCTTTATAAACGTCTAACAAATTGTTTACTTAAAAAGAGTATTCCATTGTCAAACCTGATAGGGTTCTCTTTTGACACAACCAATGTTATGGTAGGAGAAAGTCATGCTGTCCTTTCTCTTCTTAAACAGAATATTCCTGACAGAGTATGTGTTAAGTGCTTGTTTAAAGCTTCCTTGGTCAGTGGAGGATTTACTTCGAAATTTGGATTCTCATTTTAGCTGCACTTATTTCAGACAGCAAAAATGCAAAGAATTTCAAGAGTTTTTTCATATGGAAATCCACAAAATTCTGCACCTTGCAGCTACTCGTTGGTTATCTCTGAAAACCTGTGTTGATCGTGTTCTTGAGCAATTTACTGCTCTAAAACACTTCTTAAGAGAGGCAAATTTCCAGGGTCTGTCAAAAACGCAAATACGGCCGAGTGCCTTACCAGTGGTGCCAATCTCGTGCACGGACTGTAAAAGTGCACTAAACAGCGATCATGGGAAATACGCTCGTAAATATAAATTATATTGTTTGTTACTGCTTAGAAATGTGTTTTATGATAATGTACCATATTTACTCTATTGTAACCCTAATTTTTTTACCGTTTTGGACAGTCAAAAACATATAAAATTACCAGGTACCACGTAAAGTGAGAATGAATAAACACATTCAATAAAGTCACGACCGAACCTAAACAGTACAACCGCCATTTTCTCCGGTGTTGCCAGAGTCACATGCCATGATTACACGACATCTAAGTTCAAAATACACACCATCTTTCAATAATAAAATTATATTTTTTTATTTGCGTAATCATAACTGTATTTTATTAGCGTACACAATGTTTAAAAAAACAATGATTTAAACACAAAACTTGTGCATAAAAAATTTAGAAAAAAAAAAAAAAGAAGCTTTAATTGTGAAACAGTAATTACGTACTTACATCAAAGTGTTCATGCAATGTTTAATTTCTATGTTTAACTGCCTTTGCAACATTTGTTAACCTGTATAAGTGCAATCCCGTAATGAACTGAAAATTCGCTCTACACTAGCATTTGAAAATGGAAGGACCAACCTTGAAATGACTGGAAAAAAATTGGATCACAATAGTTATTATGGTGTCTCTCACTAATAAGCCAGTCACAGATAATTAACTGGATTTATTTCCTTGGACATACTCCATTGCAAAATTGAGTATGTACAAGCAAATAAATCCAGTCATGCACTACTATTGCACAGTTCTTTCAAAGATCACACAGATAATTAGTTAAGATTAATTAAAGATTTCTCAAGTGGTGTGCAGCAATGAGTCTATAAAATTATCATTAAATTAAACACAACCAACACCAACTAGGCCTTTAATGGAACTGTGAATTTATCATGTGAATTAGCTGGCATAAAAAATTACGTTAGTACTATATGCACACCATAAAAGTTTTTTTATATACAGTACTCAACTTTTATATACTTAAATAACACAACCACTACTGCAGAAAAAAAAAAAAAACTAAAACAAGTACATTTTAAATTTGTTCACATACCGTACACAAAACATAAATGTCTTCTCACTACAGTGGAACCTCATTAATACAAACCTAAAGGAACCTAAATTTTTGCAGTTTGTAATAGTGAGGTTTGTATAAAGAGGTGTTTGCAAAAACTCAAAAAATTATGTCTATATATTTTCAGGCTGTTTAGTCCCAAAATAAAAACTTTTAAACCACCATCATGACTTCCTTTAACCAATGAACTAGTTCTCTCACTGTTTTATGTATAAGAGACCTTTTTATTGAACATTTAATTTAATATTTAATTTTTCATCTTATTCCAAGGGGATAGAAAACCACTTTGTAGTAATAAGAACTTTGTATTAACAGGGTGTGTATTAATGAGGTTTCATTGTATACAGTTTTATTGTTGTTGTTAGAAAAACACTACCTATTGAGCACTGCTCGGTACCCGGGTAAACATCATCATCTTCGGACTCTGTGTTTGTGTCATTACTAGACAGTTCCTTATCACTAGCACCCCACAGAGCATCGTCTTTGGTACCGTTAAGCTCATTTGAAATTGAGCTTTTCTTAGATGCATGGACAATCACGTCACTGCTAATATTTTGCCATGCTACATCAATCCACCTTCGTACGTTTGTTTCATCAACCCCGAAATGTCTTTGAGCAGTGAGATTAGACTTTCCCTCTGCATATTAATGACTTTTTTTTTTTAAACTCGACTGTATAATGTCTACTTTTCATTTTGAAAGTTAGCAACTGCATATTACGTAAACAGGCACAAGCAGCAAATACAGCGGTGGCTGTACCTTAGCGGACTGGATGCATGCGTGTACCGCAGGATGGCGGCAACTATTGTCTATTCCATGTAAGAATTCCGTGTTTTGACAGCCGATGCTACCAATATTTTTAACACGTGCCAGACACGTGGCAACCATTTAAAACAACAGGACGTGACCGTATGACCTGATGAAGTAGTAGTGGCAGCCCTGATCGACAAATCTGTTAACTTCCATCGCAGATGCTGAAAGTAGTGTTTATTATACGTGAAAAATAAGTACGCATTTTGGAGGAAACGTAATATAATAACACGGCTTCGTATCCAGCATTAGTCAGTTAACTATTTTATTATATTCAAATCCCGCAATTTTATAACTAATTTACAAACAACCGCACCATTATCAGTCAACCTGTAACCAAAACAAAACAAAGCACTGCCATTTGCGAGTGTGAAACGTTACCGCGTTCGCATGTGTTTGAGATTCTTATAATGTGTTAACTTTATTATTCTGTGCATATATGTAATATATTGTAACGTCTGGATTATAAAACCCAGCCTGTAATCGCCAATGGGATATTATGACGTCCGGCAACCAAAACAAAGAGCGGCCATTTGCGTTGCGAGTGTTTCAGGTTGAGCTTCTCGTGTGTTCGTGTTCGTTTGAGATTCTTGTACGGTGTTATTTTCATATTTTGTGCATGTATGTAATTGTAATATATTGCAATTCAGGGATT
>PNEQ01119016.1:5728-20967 GCA_003012365.1 Medauroidea extradentata
TTTTTTTTTTTTTTTTTTTTTTTTTTTTTTTTTTTTTTTTTTTTTTTTTTTTTTTTTTTTTTTTTTTTTTTTTTTTTTTTTTTTTTTTTTTTTTTTTTAGTTTTCGTAGTTTTTTAACAATGGCACATCGAAGTCCAAATTTGAATAAAACGGATTTAAAGGGAATTGAACCGATATACCGAAACATAATAATTCACACTGAAGAACGGTGTTGTTGGCTACAATATATACTATAAAATAATATAAAAATAATACGATTTTATAAATTTGAATATTTACATTGTGTTTTCATATTCAAACTATTTATTAGAGAGATTATTTATTTCTTTTGGTTTTTACAGGAGACACTGTACCCTTCAACGTCGTTATTCAGTGCGGATTATTTCAGTTCGGTAAGTCAGTTGGTTTTCCTTTAATGTACAAAACCGTTTTATGCTAGTTTTGACTGACATGCCATAATAAAAACACTATGAAAACTACAACATGTCATTACAATAAAAATACTTTTAATGCATGTCTTCACAAAATGAACCCATCTCGTAGAAATATACAAATTACTAAAACAATAATTTTAGGACAACCGCTCCATAAAACAAATTGTTTTAGTGGATAAATAAAAAATTGACTTAACCTTATACTTTTAATTTGAAAGGTTACATAGTTAAAACTAGTTTCAATATATTTACAGAAGATTTAACATTATCAACTCTTATTTATAATTTAAAAAATAATATTCGAATAAACATCGTTAAGTAAAACCAGTGACTCTGAAAGATCAGGTTGGTAGTCAATTAACTCATCATAATTGTGAAGTAGAATTCTTTTCTCAGGTTTTCCTGCTCCAAATATACATAAAATATTGAATTGAATACATATTTTTGCAGTATGTCACTTGTTCCTCGGACTAAAATGGTAAAAAAATTAATCAGAAAAATTTTATCAAAAACGTAGTATTAAAATAAACGTACTATTGAAAAAAAATATATTGTATGGCAACAAAAAAATAACAGTTTTATATGATTTATGTATACCAAATACTATTAAACTTGTTGATATAGACTCTTCCGTTATTTTCATTTGATAAAATTGATTAAAATTAAAAATAAATATTAGTAAAATGTTAAATTATCATTGCACTGCAGTCAAGTTTAGCTGTAAAAACTATTCCAACTTCAAAACGTACGCAATGCGATTCGAAAAGGACAACTGGACGTGCCTAGTAAAATCTCCAACATCTATTACGATTATAATTTTTTGCAATGAGTGCCATAGCTCTTAAATTACCTTATCAATTTAGGTTCGTAAGATTATACAAATAGTTTCATTTGAAGATTTGTATTGCAATATTTTAACTAAAAATATTATATTATAACGAGAAATATTTTTAGTATTTTCTGAATTCGGTGCATGTACATGTTGTTCATTGTAAAGTTTACTAAATATAGTTTGGCAGTTACAGTAATACGAAACAAACAAAAACAATATGTAAATAATATGCTTATAATGCTTCGTATTAAGAAATCATTTCTCTCTGTTTTATTTCAAGTAATATGGATACGGGTGTACGTTTAATTCTGGGCGTAATTTTTGTTTCTCTAACACCACAATACATTTGTAGGAAACGGTTTGTATGGAATTTTTTTATTTTGATTTTTTTATTGAGGATTACCGTGTCAACATGGTAGATAAGGAATTATGGTATATTGAATACCAAATGTTGTTCATGTAGCATGTTTTCGCTGGCATTTAGCTTTTCAAATTAAAGAAGGACTTTAAAGAAGTACAAGGAAGTGTGTAACTTAAAATTTTCGCAAACATAATACATTACCTTTTATTAAATATATTGATTTAAAGTTGCGAGTGAATGAGAGATTTTGGTCAGCGCTTAGCATCGAGATTTTTTTAGCGCTGGTGAGGGATGATATGAGGCGAGTATGGAGCAGTGCCGGAAAGAAGGTGGGGTAAACTGGAGATCCCAGAGAAAACCCGCCGACCAGCGACATCGTCCTGCACGATTCTCACATGCGAAAATCTGGGGACCGGCCCCACCGGAAACTGAACCTGATCACCTTGGTGGGAGGCGAGAGATCTGATTATTCAGCCCCCGCGGCCTCCTTAAAGTTCCGAGGAGTTTACACATCTGAATCATAGGGTATTAAAATAAGTGCCCAGTTCTATATTTTACCTTAAAATACTAGTCATATCCGAAAATGTTTCAGTTATTTTTAATCACAAACTGACTTATGTTATTAATAGAGACGTGCCCGTTGTCAGATAGGTCGTTATCTACCTGGGAGAATGCTTCTGTCCTGTAATGTAATGTCTCACTTCAGAGAGACCAATCTCGCACACGTCAATGACGTAGAAGCTCGTGGCTAATGTAAACACAGTTTGTACTGTGATATGTACAGGGCAGTGGAGACTAGTTTGTAACCAAGCAATCACACGACATTTACAGTTTACTAGTTATTAAACTTGTTGTAATTTGCCCCCTGTACCTAGTGATTGCTTTGAGAGTGTTGACGCGGTGTACTATGTGTTTAGTACGGGTTGGTATGAGTGGACAGTCGAGGCGACGATGCCAGATGTGGCGGCTGGCAGTATGGTTGGCAGCACTGTGTGCGCTGTGTGGCTATCTGCATGCAGACAATACAACCTCTGAACATGGCCGGCTGTTGTCCAGGAAGAGAAGGTATCTCGTCTTCCCAGAAGGCTCATCATTGCAGGTAATATGCTCCACTGCTTTATACTACCTCATGTTAACATTGTCTCTGTCTCAGTATTATTATTAAGGCCACCGCCTACCACGCGCTACAGATGTGTTGTAACGTATGGCCAAATACGATTATTTTACGGAAAAATTCCTGGGGATCAATTATTGTGGAGGGAATATTTTTGCATCTCTTTGTTTCAATGGCTTATGAACACACACCCAGCTCTACTTCGTCGTTATTGCCAGTGTATATATGACTAAGCCAATCGTAACAAGATTACTGCTGCAGCACCTCTCTGTGATTTGTGGTTAGAATTACAAGTCACTGAGAGTTACAAGCATAAAAACACTAAACAAAGCAGCGATGAAGCTGTACTCATAACGCATTAGAACAAGATGGGGCAAAAAACCTATTCGCAAAAAATAAGTGTCCCTAACAATTTATAACAATTTGCGGTTTTACTGTGAATCCGAGTTACCATTCGCTGCAGTGCAATTAACGCATTTGAACTTTTGTAGTTCACATAAGCCACAGTCAGCCCAGAAAATTAAGAACAATTTAACTGATTGAGTCCTAAGCATATATGTTAAAAGTGAGTGAGATTTATTGGTCAGCGAGCGCTCAACAGCGAGGTCTTTAGCGCTGGTGAAGGATGACATGAGGTGAGTATGGAGCAGCGCCGGAAGGAAAGGGCGGAGGAAACGGGAGATCCCCGAGAAAACCCGCCAATCAACGGCATCGTCCGGCACGATTCCCACATGCGAAAATCCGGGGACCAACCCCGCCGGGACCCGAACCCGGATCGCCTTGGTGGGAGGCGAATGGTCTGACCATCCGGCTACCGCAAAATATATATCACGCTATATTCGCAAATTCCACACTTTCCTTCTCAGAATACAAAAATATAAAAATAAAAAAAAATAAAAATACTCCAATAAGGCGGATTGATGCCCCAACTTAAGCAGCGTTCACGTAAATACCTATTATGGAAATGCGGTCTTTCTCCACATTACATGTAAACGCAACGTTTCACATTCATCTTATCGTATGCAATTAAAGATATAACAATTTTTGAACATGGCAAAAAATCACGTCTTAAGGTAAAGGAGTAAAGTACACAATGAAAACTGTAGTTCTATACTTGGGCCTTCGACACTTACAATATCATCTTGTTATTAGACTACAAGGAGGCTGGCAGTGCGCGGGCTATAAGGCGGACTACTGTTCACTCACCACACTCTTCATCGCCTCTAATCATTAGACTGACTTCTCCTTGAGGACTTCTGTTAAGGCCTCGCTCTTTAGTTTTTCAGTGGTTTCGAAAATACATATTTTTCTACGCAAATTAATGCACACATCAAAAATTTATTCTGGCAGTTGCAATACATCAAACTGATTTTTAGATTTTTGCCCCTGAAATATAACGTGTTTTGTTGTCAAAATTAGCCAAAATGAAGCAAAATAACTTTTTGTTAGCAAACGGTACAATATAAAAAAAAACGCTGTGTTAATTGTGTATTGTATGACTGTACAAAGTCTCAAATTTTTTAAAAGTATTTTGTTAAATAATATTTGAGTTATTTGCAATGTTTTTAAATAAATGAATGATCGTGACCTTAAAAGGGCCACATTTGGCGCGCCTCTGCTACAGCGCTCGCTTCATACCAATGCGAGCCAGGCTTGGTTCTCACATGAGACAGAGTCCCCTATTTTGGAGGTGTGAAACGTGGTGGATGTCGCCGTTGTCAGGTGGGCCTACTCGGGGTACTCCCGCTTCCACCTGCCATCGCATTCTACCTGTCCTGTATCGCAGGGCTCAGTGCTAAGTCTCCTCTCTGGATGTGATGCCCTGCGTTGAGGGATCCCTCCCTTTCTCTATGAATGTCACGTCCAAGTCAACAGTTTTGATGATCGTTATATATTTGTATGTATATATATATTTGTTTATATTTATTTATATATATTTGTACATGCGTATATAAACACACGTAAACGTTTGGCATACATGTTCGTTACACATTACTCTAATTCATGTGATTGTGTTTTTATGTTTATATTCCCATGAAATTAATTTATTATATTCATTGTATACTTAGTTATTTCACATTTTCAAATCATATGTCATGGACGGCTTTTAAATAAACAGATCGATTTGCGTTCGTATTTCAGTTGATTACTTTACGCTTGCGTGTATGTGGTATTGTTTAGTTATTGGATACAATCACATTACTGCTGGCGTATTTACATGCTTTTTTATTCTTCAGTCAGAATCACGTTTACTTCAATAATGGCTACGACGATCGAACCAGATGACCATATTACATGACGTCGAAGATGTGTGTAGTTGGAAGGTGACTCTGTTTATCTGTATAGCGTAAGCGTCAGTAGCATAAAACTGTGTGAAAAATCGTGGTTTTACTGAGTATTTCTTTCCTATATTTCGTGAAAATAATTATTTAAATATTGAACTTCAAGGGTTTAGTCATGCTATAAGTGTTAATACATAAGTGTTATTTGTTTCAACTATGATTTACTTTCCGATATATTAGCGTTTAAATGTGGGTTTGTCTCGAATGAATAAAAAGTTCACCTAGTCGTTAAGACATGCTACGCTGTTCCACAAGTATGCTACAGGAGTAAATTGAAGAGCGAAACACAGAGGTTTTCCCACAATGTTGAAGGATATATGAGACGCAAGTGAAATATCACATGAACGAAAAGCAGGTGTAACAGGAGATCTCTGAGAAAACCCACCGACCAACGCATCGTCCGGCACGATTCACACAAGCGATAATCAGGGTCGACCTCTCTGGGAATCGAACTCAGATTGAACTCTAGCACTTTAGTTTCTGCGACAACGGAAGATATTTTAAACTCTATAGGCTTCACTGAAATAAAAATTGTGTATGAAGTGTTTCCTGAAAAATTATTTTGCACTAACCACAATACAATTATTTTTGGTGACCACAATATTTTAGTGGTAGTATCAACAAAATGTTTTCGTGGTGACCACAAAATAAATTTTGTAGTGTAAATATCCACAACATATTTTGTAGCTGCCACAAAATATTTTTGTCCGTGTACTGATAGAAGCTGTATATGAGCTATACAGTATTGTTAATTTTGCTTATAGATGTTCTTGTACCTATCATCATACTTGTACAAGCGTGTTTCAGTTATTTATTGGTTCGTAACTTCTTAAGATGTCTGGATTTTATATTATTTCCTAAATGCTATGTTTGTTTTGTTAATATACTAACACATATCGTGTAACGTATCAGAGAGAGAATTGCAAGAGTAATGTGTGTGATTGTGTTGCAGCTGGTTTATTGTTTGACGGTGCCGACACTCATACCAGACACCATCTTCAACCTGGGCTGGACACTGGGTATCAACTGGGAGCTGCCCAACGACACGCGACCCTTCCAACGAGACCCAATGTTGTCACATCGTGTGGACCGACGTGAAGTATACGGCAAACTGGAGTCTCTGCTCAAGGCGTGAGTGTGTCGTCATACATAGTCATACACAAGATATCTGTGCTGCCTCTCAGCTCTTGTGCTAGACAGCTGTCTACGACATGTGCCACTGCAGCACAGGGTTAAGTGTGGATGCATAAATAAGCATGGAATATCTATAAATGTTAGCCATCATATCAAACACTTATAACTCTTGAATGGTTACACAAAACCAAACCTGCTTTGAAATGCCAATTTAGGAACTCATAAAGTTTGTTACCCTACAGCAGGGGTGGCCAACATTTTCCAAGCTATGGCCCAAAAGTCGAACCAATTAATGTCGCGGGCCACGATAAAAAACTTTCACGTCGAATACTTGTTATGCGTTGAACACTGAGGAACTGTTTTGCAGTAGTATACCAGAGAATTGCCTCCACAGTATTTAGATAAGGAGCGTTGCCAAATATGAAATCATTATATAAATATGTTTGCTGTCATATTAAGTAACTTTGAAATATTATGCAAATGATTCAGCTTGTGGCGGGCCGTTTAAAATGCAGTGGCGGGCCAGTGTTTGGCCCGCGGGCATAGGGTTGGCCACCCCTGCCCTACAGAAAGCTCTTAATTAAACTCAATATGCGAACCCCTAGGAGAATGCATAATATCCGAATGGTGTTGAGATTAACGTCTCACATTCCGCAACATTTCCAGTGTAACACCGACAATTGTATCTCTTATGCGCTGTCGCAAGGTCTTCACAAACGGTTGTTTGGTGTATGACATCTTTCAGAAACCCCAAAAGAAATAAATTTATGGGGAAAATGTCAGTACATCTTGGAGGCAATGCAATTGGGCAATATCTGCCGATCCAACAATTTGGAAATGTTTCATTCAGACTAGACTATGACGAACATGACGAGCCCGGTGTATGTGGGCTCAAACTTGCAGAAATATAACAGGCTGCTGCACTTCCTGTAGCTATAACTAGAGGCAGGATTATTTCGCGTATTGATTCTAGCTCAGGTTGAACGTCAATAACGTATACTTCACTCCTACTCCTGTGATTAGACGAGAGCGGTTTTAACACACATTTGACGACTGCAAGCCAGTTATAAATTAGAAAACAAGTCATGATTCATGGGGATATCACGTGCTGCATGTTTGTACTGTTATAAGCCAATGCATTTTCGGCTTTAACCGGTACACGTATACAAACTGAGAAGTCTGGGCTGTTGCCAGATGAGTACGTGTAATTCTCGTGCCTCTATCTATAAGGAATATTCAACATGTACACATGCAACAATTGTGTTTTCCAGAAAGAAATATTGCCCAATTAGTTTATCACACAACACACACCACGCATTGACGTTCAGATTCCAGTATGTCCTCGTACAATATTTAGGCATTCTGGCTGCCGAGTACGTACATTGTGTCAGTTCACAGTCGCTGACATGTAAAGCAGCAGCACTAGTAAACATACACACAAGTTGTTCTCATGAATACGATGCAAAATGTTGGTAGCAAAATGTTCACGTCTAGGAAGATCGTCTGGCTGTAGTGCATACAGAGTTTGCACTTTGTACTGTTGTAACATGTATATTTTATAAAGTGTATTGGGTGGCTGTAGCCAGAGGTATGCACTTCATAGTGAAACTATTTACTGATTGAGTTAAGGGTAAGGGTTACGGTTAAATGAATTATGTTAGTTTAATTATGGTGGCTTTACTCTACATAAATAAGTTACAAATACTACACGGTTGTACTACATATTTTAGTTTGGAGGGGAGCGGCAGTTTAAATAATTACGTTGCACTACTCTATGATTGGTGACCCTTTGGACACCTTAGACCTCACCGTTAGCATGATGCCGGAGGCTGATGATGATTGTGTCGGCTATCGACGGACGGCGGCACGTCGTAGGTCTCGACCCAGGACCATCCTGGCGAGGTGGTGACGGCTGGAAGGCTTGAAGGAGACAGACCCCGATTCCCCCGATACATTACGTTATATTGACACTTCAGTGCCGGTGGGGAGAATCGCTGAGGCCCTTGTCTTGTGCAACCCCTGACCTGATTGCACTGCCGTCGTCGCTAGCCCGTCCTCCAGGCGAGGCTCGTGATAATCATAACTGTACGCAAGCGGAACACTTTTTGCGCTGTGCTCCTCGGTATTTCACGTTGGCGCGACGCCTCTCAAACGTATTTCTGTGGCGACCAGGCGAATGTAGTACACCGCCTGCACAGTCTCGTCCGAAACTGATGGTCTGTCCCTGCTTGTGCTCTTATTAAAGTACCTTGTCACTAAAATTATTTTCAACCCTGCCTTGATTAACTTCACATCTGGTGGTGTGTTTCCATAACCGGTTCTAAGCATTCGCTGCACTAGGAATAGGTTTCTTTTCTGCAAGCTACCCAACGTACTGTGATTTTTCCTGCTGGGAAGCCATTTCGACGTTACAGCACACACAGTGCTCCGGCAAATGTGGTTAATGGGAGACATCTGTGGAGAAACTTTATAAGTTTACGAGTGTTCATGTAACATAAATCCATAGTTGGTATCAAACCTATGGTTCTTATAGCCTATTGTAATCAGGTTAAACATTTAAGGACATGATTCAAAGTACATACCCACACCCATCCTGCAACCCTTTTCTTACCAAGAGGTGTACTAATTATTGTTTTAAATAAGTTGTCATATATTTTAAATAATTTATATTTATTACTGTTTACTCGTTGTGACATATTTTTTTCTATTTAGTTCTAGTAAATTTACGTACATGTTAATACATTTGTTATTGATTTGTAAATATTTCATACGAGATTTATTTACAATTAAATCAGACTTTTTTCTAGACGATCAAGGTTTCTAATTCGATTGTGTTAAGTATATAACAAAACGTTAAGTACAGTACTTTTTATTTGATTTACATATTATATTTAACGGTCGTTATGTCAAGTAGACGTGAAAGTGATAAACGAACTAAATTATAGCAAGAAGTTACGAAACTAACCTTAAAGATATTTTATTTGTTTCCTACTTTTTTAAAAATGTTTGATCTTAGTATGTACTTCACAAATTTAAAGCGTAATCTTTTAAGTTATATGGTGAGAAAGCGCACGGTATTAGAAAATTTATTTATTTACTTTTATTATTATGTAGAATTTTCTAGGCGTATGATGATGGATTCGACAAAAACGCTGGAAATTAATTCAAATGACATTGTATTGTAAGACCCAGACGTTTAAACAACTTAATGTTGATGGAGATTTTAAAGTTAAAAGTTGCGAAACAAATTTTTTTGTTCGTACGTATCTTTAAACGTATCATTAAAAGTATCTTTAAAAAATAAAAAAAGTGTTAAAAATTTAATATATTCACTTATGAAAACATTAAACAGCCTCCTGATAAATTATAAATTAATAGTCAGGAAACTAAAATACAAAAAAATAAACGTAATTATTATTTCTAACACGCATATATAGTTGTCTCTATGTATTAAATGTATGGAACCACTCACTCATCAACGCACAGCCATAACCGTTGGATGTAGAGACATGACATTATGTGGGTGGCTTTCCCTTATACCGTTCGCATCTCTATGAAGCAATTTTTCGATATTCGAAAATTTAGGGGGTGAAGAGTGGTTAAGTGTGTTTTCAGTGAATCCTCGACGGCGCTTAAACTGGTCGAGGTGTCAAAGAGCTTTCCGCTTCAGAATGATGCTTGACAAAATGCATTTACGTAATTTTTGGGATTAATGAAGTTCTACAGTACAGACAGTTATAAAAATTAATTGTGCTACCAATAAATACTCAATAACCTTTAAACCCGCTGGGATATCGAATTGATTTTTACTTCAGAATGAAGTTTGGATATTAAAATAATAAAACGTCGTTTCAATTGATCCTTTGTATATATCTAAACCTGTTGAGACACCGACATGGCTTTATAATAGGAATGAGGTTACTTAAATACCTAAGAAGATATTTCACGATTTTCTTCAAAATTCGACATGTTAGGGGTGTAAAGAAATAAATTATTCTAAAAACCCTATAAAGCATGTATGACCACTGAGTAATAATTTTAAAGTTACATTTACTATAGTTTTACTAATACGTTTACCTACTTGGACATGGGAGTGTATACACAATCAATTATTTTTTTTTTTTAAGATTTATGACGAAGTGTCTTGGCGTAGTTGTTTGAATCTCTGGCAAAAGGTTTTGGGTTCGAATCCCGTGTAAGACAAGGCAACAGGGGACTTTCGTAATATTATATAATCACATATTATTTGGCAGCTGGTTGAAGAGTTAATTTTAATATTTGAAGTGTACAACAACGTTGTAAATGTTAAAGGAATGGCGGACATAGTCGTGACGTGTACAGTTGAGATATTTAGACGACTCCTTAGCGCTAAGGTTCTGAGAGGCAGTGAGGGGTGACGTGAGATGGATATGGAGTAGCGTCTGGAATGCCGGTCCGAGAAAACAGCAGACACCTACCTGTGGCATCGTACTGGCACGCTTATTACATGTTAAAATCCAGTTTTCTCTGGCAGGAATTTAACCCAAATCAACCCGATCAGATATCGACGTCATTGTTACATCAGAATGAAACTTACAAAAATGCATGTTATACAGATTTTGAATTTTTGATTAAAAATGAAGGCATCGGAAAGCCCAAAAACGTTTTTTCAATAATACTCTATAACTCTTAAATCCGTTGAGATACTGCGGTAGTTTGTACTTTGGAATTAGGCTTATTCATTTCCCGAAAAAATAATTTCATTATTTTACGTAGTACAACCTGTCATTAAAACAGTATTGCGGGGTTTTAATTAATCTTACGTGTCTCTTAAAACTATTGAGAAATCAATAAGAGTTATGGATAGGAATGAAGCATAGGTATATGTCTAAAAATTAATTTCATGATTTTTAAAAATTAGACAATTTTGGGGGTGAAAAGATATAACATGTTCCAGAAATCTCGCAAAGTAGGTATGACCAAGGATAATTTTTAAATGATTGCTTTGTACCGTCATATTTATACGGAAAGCTCGTTGAGCACGGTCTGTACATACACATTTAATCTTAAGAAATCTGACGACCTATCTTGGTGCAGTGGTTTGGAATACTGCTAGAAGGGCTTCGGGTTGCATCCCGTGTACGGCAAAGCGAAATGGTACTGTCGTGAAGTTATATATTCACATAGTAATGACAGTTGGCAGAAGAGTTTATTTTATATTTGATGTATGAAAACTTAAGCGTGGCTTCTTCTTGCGGTGTAGTCACCCACTTTGGGATGAAAAGTTGTAAAACATGTTTTCGCCATTTCCTCAATATCTCATTAACACGATACATTTTCACTAACGTTTTTATTTCAAAAATTCCACGTGACCATAGCCGCGGCCGGGTTGTTAGTATTCGTATATTTAAAACAATGGAGCTTTCGGCTGTGATTAATTCGTTCCACTTTGTTAGTTAATACACCCTTCATTGCAAACTAAAATTAATCACTGTGTTTCTACACCCCCTTCCCTGTTACATTCAAGGATTTGCTGCTTATTTTTGTTTCAAACCTGGCAGAAAACTCAACATCATAATTTCTGCCAAAACTATTTCAATGTCTTCATGCAGACACTGAAGCATAGAATATTACGTGAATGTTAAATCAGAAGAATGGGTGCAGGTTGCTGTTTTGACATTTCTGTGAAGAAGTGTGTAGTACTTGTAATGCAGGCTATATACAGGGACAGGACAGTTCCGCGAATTCAATTATCTTCGTGTTAGAATCAACTATCATTAGAGGTACGTAAATTTCGCGGATTCATCTGGCAGCAGCCTAGACTCGTCAGTCCTATACACCCACTGGCCACCATCGATTACGTATTGGCTTATAACCGTACAAGCAGGTAGCAAGCGACAGCACTTCGCATTATTTCCTTATTTACTACTTGCTTGCAGTAGTCAAACGCGTTTCGTAACAGCCGCCAGCAAGTCACAGACATGACAATGAAGTATACATAATTAGCGTTCAACCTGACCTGGAATGTATCTGCGAAATTTACGTACCTCTAACTATCATTGACGTACTCTAGCCCCGACTTTTTGTGCACTAGCTGCTACTCAGTGGAACAACCGACAATGAACGGGGCTCGAGTATGCATAGGATAATGAATTCTAGCATGCGGGTAGTTGAATTCACGAAATTTTCCTGTCCCTAGCTATAAATGAACTGCGTCGTGTATACCGAGGGAAATGTGTTAAAACATAATGTGTTGGATGTTGGTGCAGGCTAGGAATGAACGGTGAGGCGTGCATACTGAGGGCTTTATGTGAAGCCGGGCAACGCAGTGGAGTGCCTGGAGAGTTTATTGAAGAAATACTACACGTCATATTCAAGTGAGTATTTATACTTCGTTTTACTCCTGTAATATATATCCTTCAACTTGACACTCCACTAGCTGCAGTACACTTTCCCCTCTCAATGAGCTGCATTTAAAGAATATATGAGAGAAATAGGCCTACTGCTATACTTCAAATACGGTTTCAAAGCTCGTATTGAAATTCCTATTTACGATACATAATAATTAGATTAAATTTGTAAGAAAATTATGTACTGTAACATACACATATTGTCTATGCACAGATATTGCTTAGAATTTTTTTATGTCTTTGACATTCAGGTAATGTAAATATTTAAATAAGTAATTGTGCTATGGTAGTAATATTTATCTGTGACTAGTGTTAATTGAAATTTTTATGTTTGTTAAATGTATGGTATATTTTCAGGAAATGTTTTAATAATCATACAATTTTGTAAAGGCTCTTACTAGGAAAAAATAACGTAATTAGATTTAAAAATCTGATCATTTGCAGACCACACATTAATCGATTTTTGCTAGTAGAAAGAATAACTTCCATGTTCACTGCGTTTCTTGAAGCAGAATTTTTGCCTTCACTTTGGAATCAACAAGAAAGAAATTTTTTTTAATATAGAACGTCGAAGGGAAGAAAATGGAAGGAAAAATCTACGCAGAGGTTCGGCTACGAAGACTTTCTCGAGTAAGATTATGCCTCGAGACGACTTTTTTGCCTCATAATTCCTTTTGAAGAGAATCTACGAGACCTGGCGCTGCATTTGTTCCTGTTGGAAAGCAGCGAGGAAATGTTTTCTACGACTGAAGAGTAGAAGATATCCAGGCCTTCTCGTTTCCGTCTTCCAGGAAATATTTTGGGCTAACCCTAGCATGGCATTACCTCTTACTGGCCAACTGGGAGAAGAATTGTACGACGTGGAGTACTACGTTTCCCTTGATACCAATTTTCTTTTATAATTTCGAAACTCAGGAGAGTTTTCGAAATTTTTTTTCTTCACGATGGAGACTTCAACGGTAAGCAGTCCCAGCCCTCCCGTAACGACAAGAAAAAAATTCCAAACCATGAAATAGTTTCAGAAATTGTGGACAACTCTGTTTAAATTTAAATTTTGAGGATATTAATTTTTAAAGTAGTGCAAAATTTTAACCCCACGAATACTCTGGATAAGATGTCTCAAGCTGAATCCTCACAATTTTTGCAGTATTTCTTACAAACGAACAGAAGAATTACTCTAAATTATATTGCCACAAAGTAAAGAAGTTTGAAGGAAACGTTACCCTCCCATTTTAGTTAATATTGTGGAGGAAATAATAAATTTATATTTTTCTTTGACTCGTCACACTGAACTAACATCCGACATTTAATTTTCAATTTTATTCTAATACAAATTCACAATCTAGTAAGAGTCTAGGAAAGCAAATATTTAATTAGTACTCAAATTTGTTTCCATATCTTAATTTATAGTCTCTCATAATTGCAAAGTCACTGATTATTTTTTTTCAATAATACGTTACGAAATCTTATTGATGATCATATTTATGTTTCTTTATGAGCCCTACTAATATTCTTTTAAGGTTATATGTAATAAATTTGGTTCTTTTCACACCACTTGTTTCCTCTCAGTTTATCATAATTGTTTCAATTAATTTTATTTTATCAAGTCGTACAACCCAGGGCTCATACACTAGTAAAATAATTGGTAAGCTATATCTGCCCAAGTTAAGTTTTTATTTGGAGATATTACAGAGAGTAAAAGTGGAGAGAGCAAGGTTATGTTACATAAACTAACTGGCGCCACAACTACGGGCCTGAAATTTTTAAAGAAATAAGGATCAGCACTACTATCAATAAGATTTTGGTCGTAAAGAAACGCTTAGAATAAGTCAAGTTGACTGCTGCGTTATTGAAGTAAGTATCCCTTTCTTCAAATAGTTGAAGGTTAGTCTAATGAACTTCTACAAAAGGTACGGTAAAAATAATATATATAGAAAATATTCTCAAACATGGCTTCACACAGAGAACTAGACTCTATCGATCAAACTGTTGAGGAGGTTATTGCCAAGTACATAGTCGGGAGTGATTCCACTCTTTCAGATACTGGTGAGGCAGTAGCAAACACAAATGGCGAAAACGTAGACATGAAAACTATTTTTAGCATGTTGCAAGGTCTGCAAAATAAACTAGTTGAAAATCAGGCAAGTCTTGAACATAAATTAGTCGAAAATCAGGCCAGCCTTGAAAATAAATTAGTCGAAAATCAGGCTAAGTTGGTAGAAAGTCAAGCCAGCCTTGAAAATAAACTAGTTGAAAATCAGGCAAGTCTTGAACATAAATTAGTAGAAAGTCAGTCTAGTCTGTCTAGTCTCGAAAACAAGGTAATTGAACAATCAGTTAGTTTAGAGTCGACACTGAAAGATGAAATCAAATCCGTTCGCGAAGAACTACGTACGGAACTAATAAACACAATGATTAACTGGCGTGATGATTAAGATAGTCAGTTGGATAAGGCGTTAAATACAGTAAACTCTTGCGCAATAAAGGTAAAAGAAACAGCACAAGAAACAAATGAACGTGTATCTAGCATAGAAATACAGGTACAAGAAACCATAGAGAAATTCACTGCTGTAGAAAATCAGGTGTCGGAGTTGTCAACACAACTAGAGAACAAACTGACGACAACGCACAAT
>PNEQ01119017.1:6852-20966 GCA_003012365.1 Medauroidea extradentata
CTGGTTTTCAAGTTTTGTATGAAGTAAAAATATGCAAATTTTGACTTTGAAGTGACATTACGGGAAAACTAGATGAGCTAATTTTTTTCCGTTAGATGTTAATGTACTCTTAAGTAATGTCTACAAAACTAACACTATTTTATACAAATATAAAATTATGAATTTTTCCCCACTTGAACGCCCTTAAGGCCTCGCTCTTTAGTTTTGCAATGGTTTCGAATATATTTTTTAAAACACTAATTAATACATAAATCAAACATTTATTCTTGCAGTTTTAACACTGATATACCATTGTTTGTATCTTAATTATTCTGTTGCAATACACCAAACAGATTTTTTAAATTATTCCCCTGAAATATCAATTTTTTTTATCAAAATAAGCCAAAATTGAGCAAAATATTTTTTGCTAGCAAACAGTACATTATTTTTAAAAACGATTTGGCAAAATTGTGTATCGTATGACTATACACCATCTAATTTTTTTTTTTAAAGCATTTAGTTAAAATAATATTTGAGTTATTTGCAATTGTTTGAAATAAATGAAAGATCTAAGGCGCCCGCCTATTCGCCGAGTGTTTGTGGGAGTGAGGCACAGCGCCAAGGGCGATGTTGACTTGCTCATCTGGTGCGGTATCACCCCTACCGCAAGACACTGAAACGGCGTGCAATGGTATCGTAGAACTCTCATCTGACTGGCATTCTTGGTGGTGACTCCATATTTTTATTGGTGAAAAGGTTCTACGCAAAGTCCCTTTTATGTTTCTAGAGTAGTTTCATGTGAATCCCATGAGTACTTTTTCGGGTATAACAGGTTCAGAAAGTTGTTTTTAGAGATTTTGAGGTGCTCAAAAATTATATTTCCTAACTGGCGTGATGCTTTGAAACTATCATTCAGTCATCGTTTGAAGTGCATTTTCTTTCCGTATATAGACAAAATGGGTACAAATAAACTTGTTTCGTTAAAATCGTATTTACGAACATACTGAAACGAATTTTAAGCGCGTGGTAGTTGGAGACATTTTAGAGTGTATTGGTTACCAACCTTTTCCGTATATTATATTAATTTGACATTCTGGTCAATCTTTAAACGCTGTAAGGAGAAAAATTTCATAAAATTAAACTTCTGGTTATATATAGTTCGTGTAGTTAGCTGCCAAAGAATCAATTTTGACTTTATTTTGTGTAGCCATAGTAAGAAAAACTAAAAGACATATCTTTGAAACTTTGTAGGTAAATGTTTGCATCAGTGGCTATTCGAAGACAAGTTGATAATTTCACCACTAAAAGTCTTGTTTTATTTATAATGTGTAAAAATGCATATATAAATGTGGTAAATATCCATTAATTCATTAAAATTTTTTTACTGAATTTGCCAATTATATTGTTAAACTTTGGAAGGTAGTAATTCTTTGTCACCATACTTTCAGTTCTATAAGTTGTTCTTTTTTTCTAATGACAGCTTCGCAAAAAAAGTCATGTAACAGGCCTTAGCCATTGAATGTGATCCAATATCATGCACAATGTAAATACAGTAAGTTAGGTTAGAATAGTCACACAGTCAGTGTAAAATTGCCTTGTAATCAGGATCGTTTGTTTGTTGTTATTAAGTTACAATAATTTATTTAATGTCGTTTACATTTAATTTAGTACTGGCGAGAGGTGCAGGTTTTGAAAGCAGTGTTGAATTGTGTCACGGCCGGGACGTGCCGAGCTCACCGAGTGTAAGTCTCTCCAAGTGTCAGTTGCACCGAGTGTCAATATCTCCTAGTGTCATCTGCACTGCTGTGTCAACCTTTCCGAATGCCATTTGCTCCGAGACCCATCTTCACCGTGTATTAACCTCTCCGAGTGTCATATGCTACGAGTGTCATCTTCTCCGTGTGTCAGTTTCACCGAGTCACGGCCAGTTAACCCTTACCACAGCAGAGAAGGGAAAGTTGGAACAAAGGATGCGTGCTAGCCAGTTGCTTTGAGCCGGCGTGGGTAACACGGCTCAGAGGCTGTAACCTAGGTTATATGCAAGCTGGTACGCTAGCTAGTTTTCTTTAACTTGTAGACATTTGATTCTCAGTTGCATGTACAAGAAAAATACCAGTGTTTACAATGATATATTAATATATATGCTCCCTTGTTGCAGGTACCTGTTAGATAAACTCAAGTTCCTAGACGAGAACCGTGTTGGGGTGTGGGGCTGGGGGTACGGTGGTTACGTCACTACCATGCTCCTCGGCTCGCAGCAGAATATCTTCAAGTGCGGCATCGCAGTGTCGCCCATCACCGACTGGCTCTACTATAGTGAGTTCCACTCAGAGATGAGTACAGATGGAGCACTAGCAGCCGATACTGAGGCCAAGCCACGGTCGTAGAAGAACAGGTCTGGACACTCACCTTGGAAACTTGACCCCCTTATTGTTTGGTTGTAGTTCACCAAGTTACCGAGAAAATTGTGTTTTATTGGCGCTGATGTTAGGGTGGTCGGACTCAAACTCCGCTCACTATTTTCCATTGTTGAATTTATAAAGTAAATAAAGATTGCTGGATCCTTTTCTTAAATTTGTGAGAGAAGAAACTATTTCATAAATTGATTTAAAAAAAATACGTTTTGATAAATTGTTTATCTTAGTGGAAAGGAAGTTTAGTCCGACCGCCCTAACATCAGCGCCAATAAAACACAATATTCTCGGTAACTTGGTGAACTACAACGAAACAACAAAGGGGTCAAGCAAAATACATCGTTAGATAGGCGAGTGTCCAGACCTGTTCTACACCGTGGGCCAAGCTGACTTTGTTTATTCAGGTTGCAAAATGGCGGAGTGCAATCATCTGTTCCTGTAGATGTATTGAGAAACGAGGTTATGGTTGGCCAACCCACAGTCGCGTTATACTCGTTGCCATGGTAATAAACAACATCTTTCACGTTCCAATATGGCGGATGGGGTACTCCCCCCTTTGTGAATTAATATGACCGCCTACTGTTTATTCTTTTCTCGGTTTTGTATAGAAATGCGATCACTCCCCCTTGAGTCCTATGACCTTGTTCCCTTCATGAAGTAGGCTGCATTTTGTGAATTCGGACTTAGGGCACGAGAAGGTTAAGTGACTCGTCCCCTTAGCTGAAGGGGACATTCTAGGATGCATATGAGCCCTTGCTGTGAATTCGAACAGCGGCGTGTGTGACGTCACTTCCGCGATGCATTTTTCAAGGGCTTGAAGCGTGGTAAGGGCCCTCAGACGGCCAATTCGGACACGCCCTAGGTTAGTTTAGGTTAAATAACCTTACCGAACCTAACATTAAATTATATCAGGTTAGGTTATCTAACCTGAACCAACCTAATCTAAACTAATCAAACAAAAAATATTACGTAGGACTTTCAGACAGTTGCGGCTCGTGGGTTGTTGCTAGGTGGGGCTGCAGACAGTCGGAACTGTACACTCTTGATGAACGCGCCGTAGACCAACGACCATGAAATATTTGCCGGCTACTAGATGTGTTGTGACCACTCAGTAGTAATAGGCACCTGCACATCAGTGTGTCAGTGGCTGTAGAGTCAACCAGCGCACAACCCTGTACAGCTCTTGGCAACTGCAGCCCTACCTGGCAACAATCCACGAGCCGCCACTGCTTTTAGAGATGTTATAAGTAGTCCTACGTAAAAATAATTGGTAGGTTACCTAACCTAAATTAACGTAAGCTTACTTAACATAACCTAAAATAACCTAAAAACTTAACTTAACCCAACCTAAACTAACCTAAAATAACCTAACCAAAAAATTTTACGTATGAATACTTATAAAGTCTCTAGAAACATTTTTTGTCATAAACTCGCCGGTACACGATGTGTAGTGACTGCCAATATTTTCCCATATTCTCATGAAGTGTCCCTGCATGCAGTGGAAGGCGACCCAGCCGAAGTGACAAGAGTGTTGTTGGTGGATGTTGTACAGACTCGGCCTTCACGGAGCGGATCCTGGGTCTGCCGGGCGACAACTACAAGGGCTACGTGGAGGCGGACGCCACGCAGAGGGCGCGCAACGTGCCCAGTGACACTCTGTACCTGTTACACGGGCTGGCCGACGTCACGGCTCCCTACCCGCACGGCGTCGCCCTGGCCCGCGCGCTCGCCAAGGCCGGCGTCATATTCCGCTACCAGGTGTGTCCCTCTTCTCCTAACTACAGAACTACCGTTCTGGGCCGCGTCTAGCCGGGGGGGGGGGAGTAGGGGCAAGTAGGCCTTTGCCCCGAACCTCACATTCTAGTGGTCCTCACTTTCGAATTAAAAAAAGAAGGATTTAAAACATTTAAATGAATGTGGCACAACAATACGAAGTGTTCCTTTAGTTTTGTAACAACTGCATTTTAGTAACTTACAATATTTTTTTTTCCTTTTCTCGCATTTGTAATATTTCTGTGTGAACTGAATGTATTATAATGTGGTTCTTATAATTGTAATGTTTACACTAGTGACTACATGCCAGTACAAAGATAAATATGCCATATTACGTACCATACGATGCATAAGTTTTGTTTTATTTCAAGGGGTGTTTGGACACACAAAACACCCCCCCTGGCTACGCCCCTGTTGTTGAAGTTCAACCTGACGTAGAATCAATACGCGACATAGTCGTGCCTCTATTTACACTATGTTACTGGGCGATGTAATTGTGACTGTGTCTATTGTGCAGAGCTACGCAGACGAAGGCCACGCTCTTCGTGGAGTTCTCGGACACGTCTATCGCTCCATGGAAGACTACCTGCATCAGTGCCTTAGTCTAGACGACGAACGGCAACAATCATGAAGACAGCACTTGAGGAACCTCCATTCGTATTGGGATCCTCCTGAAACTGTAGCGTTTGTCGTGTGGCTTCTTACGAAAATTGTTTTGCACCCTGATTTTTGCCATCGACCTGCATCTGCCGTGACGCACTGTCGCTACGTGTGACCGCCTCAGACACTTAAGGAAAAAAAAATAAAAGAACTGCGGGATTCCACTATAAATCGTATTCACTCCCCCTTCCCGAAATACATTTAGCTCGCAAAACTAGTTTGTAATCTCGTTGGTAAGATGTCAATTCACTGAAAGTTCTCACCATTCGTGAAATTTTTCTGATGTTGTGAATAACATCGTTCTTCTGTTGATGTTACAAGCACTTGGCAAACAATGCAGAAACAGTGTAGGGGTTTGTCTGGTTTGTCCGTATTTCCGAGCAGGCAACGTGTATGTGTGTGGCAGTCAATTTGTACGTCTAACTTATTATCATGAGTGTTATGTTAACATGGATATAAATGCCAACTTTATTTTAAACACGTATAAGCTGCTTAACGGAAAGCAGCCCGTGAAGGTAATGGATGGAAAATTATATAGTGTTTTGGAGACATGTAGTGTTGTTAGTTACTCTGTAGTTTGGTATGAAGTTATCAAGCATGAACATAATACCAAAGGTCTGCATCGGTAGCAGTTAAGTTTAACGAAGTATAATAAGCAATAACATTTGTGCACTTGTGTTGGCGGAAACGTATCCAGAATTTGGGTAAGTTGACAGAATCCTCCTGAAGTGCAAAAATTCCATAAAGCTACTGGGTGAAATCACGGGGAAAACTTATGTAAATAAACATGAAGCAATATGCATTACTCCATTGTCATCACGGTTGTGAGTTCATTCGAGATAACGTTGAGGTCCTGGGATACTTTCCCTCATCGTACATAGCGCTGTGAAATGACGTCAAGTGACAGGACACGATCTGCACCAACATGAACAGAAAACAATTCTTCGTTTCGGAAACGCTACAAAAAATACTGCGAATTGTATGAGCAACGCATGCCATCTAAACTTCGTCCTCTGCTGCCTAAAAACCAAAAACCATTTCCGGTAAACAACCGTATTTCAGACAGAAAGGAAATGGTTCTACACGACGTGAATCGCATTGTAAAATAAGTTCTTTAGTTAAAATTTGCCCACATAGACTATGACTGCAGTGCGGGTACAATCAGTTGACGGAGTTGCTATGTCTTCAAACACAGACAATCCCCAACTTAATCCCGAAAACCTAAGTAGCCGTTAGATTTATCAGTTAATACACGATTTCAATAAAAATACAAGTCTTGTTGATAGTGATGCCTTGGAATTACTATAGTTTCAAATTATTCTACATGTACAGCGTAATTCTCTCTTCATAACCTGACTCAAAGCGATGTCATTAGGAGCTGTCCATTGTATTATTTTAACAGTAAGTCTTACTTAAAACTTTCAAACGTACCGTCAGTAAACCGGATGCTTCTCGTAACCTTTATTTAAAGTCTCAAGTTTCTGTTTGAATATCGTTAGTTTATACATTTTTCGAAGACTGCGTAACATGGACAATCGTTCTTATAAGATAAACAAAAGTATTTATTTAAATTTTTCTATCTATTTTTGCACACTCACGTTTTGTACAGAAATTTTGTATGGAAATCATTTGAATCTGTGCTCTTTTTCTACTATAGTCATCCCGAACAACGTTCGCCTATGCTTAGTATTATCAAGTAAATATCAACACAAAAGTTTTGTGTAATGTTTTTTAACCCTTGTTTAGTGTCAAATTAAGACATATAATTACATTTGCTGTGTACACTATACGCGCTATTGGACAGCTCTTAATAGAGTTAATAAATTCCCAAATCATATTTGCTATAAATTTAATCTAAACACACGTTCACGCTTAATTAACCCATCACTCTACTTTTCCAGTTTTAGGTATAGAAACATATATAAATTACTTGTTGGTGAAAAGTTTTATACAAACAGTGTAAAATGATTGAGAGACATTAAAACGAAAAGCTTTCACTTTCACTGAAAGAAAAAGAGTTGGATTATCAAGTGCTGCTTTTGATAGAATAGTTAGTATTTTCAAAGCAAAAGACTTTTATAATTTTTTTGATAATATTTGTAAATAAATAATTACTTGATGGTATCATGGTTTACAATAAAATTTATCTTGTCATCGATTCCCAGTTTATGTACTATCTGTTTGAAATTTTAAATAATTGAAATTAAATTACTTTAATTGAAGCATCTAATGTGAAAATTTAACCTGTAACTCAAACCATTACTTACTTGAAACGATCAGATGTTCTTTCCAATAGGAGTAATTTATTACTTGTAGATTTCTTAGTTGTTGTGAATGATTTTTGGACTTAGATATTTGTGCAGTACGTAACTATTTGATTAATGGTTTCAGACTTACATTTTATAATGTCTTATATCACAACTGATGTTAAAGTCATCACAGTGAAGCTCTAAGAAACGGTGTGCTTTATTCATGTAAGTTTAAGTTCAAATCTAATCGTAAACGTTGTATCATGGCTTAGAGTTAAGCAAGGCTCGCCAGCGGTAAGACTGATCTTGTGATAACCCATACAATGCATCAGCAAATCTCCATTAAAAATCACGGTCACTATTAATATTTTGGTTGTTTGAAAATTACTACAAATAGCGAATGATTAAAATTCAAATTGTTTCAGTCTACCACTGTCATAAAACTGAAAACTTACGCAATTAGTGTTACATTTAACTAATCATAACTAAATAAATTGTTACCTTATTGTGGATAATTTGTTTTGTTTAGTTATAAGTGAATAATCGTCATCTTGTGCAGTGCTAAGTATTTTTTAAGTCAATATGTTAAATTTATTTTTCGGAAATTATTTTTAAAGCCCGCCTGTCAATGATCAGTCATTAAGTAAAAATATTGTTGTTACTTAATTGTTTAATTTGGTCATATAGATTTGTAACTATTAAAGTAATTTACTTACATGAATATTTTATAAACAACAAAGACTTTGCTTATACTCATTTTCCACTGACTGTCTCCATCTATCCAAATATCAGACGAATAAAGTACGTCATTATCATTAGTCTGCACTTTCTTGAAGGAGACAAAATATAATATGTTTGCAGCCAACTGGTTTTATTTTGTAAATAATGTGTAACAGTTTAAATTATTATGCTGTTTTCGTGTCGTGACGTAATGACGTATGAAATAATTGCACGAAAATCTTATCAAGCAAACTTCTTTTAAGATACTCATTTCAGCAAACTATTTTCTTTAAATTTCTATTTTTAATAAAAATAAAAATAAATTCTCCACAAAAATTAATAAATCATAATGAGTCAAAACTGATTGAAATTAAGTAGTGCCTAATTTTTGTTTCCTGGAGAAAATAATTCTTTTGCTATGATTTTATATAGGAAATAATTTATTTTAATACAAGTTAACTAGTTGATTTTAAGGTAAAAATTATTTATATTTTAATGATATATTTAAAATATTACAGCAGAACTGAATTCCTATGCTGGATAACTTGTTTCATAGTCACAGCTTGATAACAGGAAATAATTACTAAAATAATAGTACAAAATATGTTACACCAACACACTAATAGACAGTCTCGTATCATAATACTGTTATAAGCAATATATGTTTTTGCATATATCGCAATTTGTTGACGTACATGACTCATGCAGCCCCAGAGAAAATTCAATTCTTCATTGCTAAGTGTGAACTGGAGTTTTAAGTACAAACTCGATGTTGTATTTACGATGTTGTAACGTAATAAGTAAATACTCTTGTTGTCTTTGTAAATTATAAATCACTGAGAGTCATTTGCTCGTTTTAGAGTATCAAATAAATTCATTTCTCTTCTAAGCGTCGCATGAAAAGCTTTGCTTTCTTGTACAGCTGATAATTTGAAATATTTCGTGCATTTTGGGACAAGTGTAAAGGTAAACATAATAGTTTGTAAGTTGCCCTTATTGATTTTAGTACTGCAGAGGATGACATGTTGATTACCAATACAAAGAACTAGTATTTGAAATTACTCAACTTTCCTTTTATTTACTATGGCTCAAGGGAAAAAGAAATGGTTTCTTTTCTTTTAACGCTATTGTTAAATACGAATCTTGTCAAATAATGTTTAAATATATTTAAACTGTATTTATTAAATTAAAGTGATAATTTAATGAACGTCTCAGTTACTCGTACATGGGAATTTGTCATTTACGTTATAAAAAGTGTGGTGATTTGTGAACAAATTGTGTTGAAACATTGTGTTTTAAACTGATATTTGTTAAATGCCATTGCAAATTATTCATAGTGAGATACTTTTTTTTTGTTTAAATTACATTTAAGTTTGCGCAATATTTTCTGTTTTTGAAGAATTTCGTCGTTATCTTAATTTTTTTATGTCTCACGTGATGTAGCGTTTCGATGTAGTTTTTGACGTCAAAATCAAGTTTTTATTATGAGTGTTAATCTTCTTAAAGCATTTTGAATAACGTTATTGTAAAATAAGAAGTACTGATTTGAAATTGGAAGCCTGGCTTTCGAGGTTTAGCCCCGTCCTAGTGGTAGAGAATATCGACGTATCGCCTCGCATTGCAGCGAGCATTTTGAAGGTTGAAAGTCAGGTGACTCTGAAGATGCCTGCTGCAATGCGAGGCGAGACGCCGATTCTCTCTACCACTACGAAGTGGTTTAAGGGTGTTCAAATGTGACAAAATCGTAATTTTATATTTTTATGAAACTGTGATAGTTTTGTAGACGATACTTGTGAGTACAGTTCCCTCTTACAAAACAATTTTAGCTTTCATAGGTGTCTAATAACGGTGCGGCATAGTAAAAAAAATTGCATTTTCCGCTGCCATGCAATTAACGAAAACTCACTGAGCTACTTAAATGAAATAATTCACTGTGAACTAACCTCCCATGAGCTCTGCAATAAAACCTTTTAAAACCCACAAAGTAATATTTTGAATTGTTTATAAAGATCACAAAATTACAGAAAAAGAATTGTAAATTCAACATTTTTATTTTAAATATTAAAATAGTTCATGGGATATTTTCCAAATGCTTTATTACGTTGCTCATTGTATGTTATTTCACCGTGAATTGTTTCACTTACGTAAGTCAGTTGGTTTTTTACTATTTGCATGGCAGCTGAACATACAAATTTTGACTTTGACACACCGCTATGAGAAAGCTATGAGAGCTAACATTGTTTTGTAAGAGGAAACTGTACTCACAAGTATCGTGTATAAAACTAACAATATTTCATTAAAATATAAAGTGATGATTTTATCGCACTTGAACATCCTTAACCTATAATTCCGCCAATATTTCAATTTCAACAATTACCGTGAAAGCCTGCAAACATCTTCACTGATTTGAATCTTATTGTTTGGTTCCAGGATTCTTATTTCTCGTATGAAAATAAATGTTCTCAAAATAAATCGACACACGAAAGTTATTAGCCATTCAATGATCTGTCAAAATCATTAGTTACTTATATGGTGGGTTTAAATAAGTATGTTACATATTTAACTTTATTTGTTCACAGCTCTTCCTTTTTTTATAACTGCCGAGTAACCTTGTCATAGCTTTCTTTAGGATTTTTTCGTGTACGCTACTAAAGCTATCGAAACCATACAACAGACGTTTTTCTGAAAGTAGTGAAGTGTATGAATATTGGCAGGAGAAATATTAGTTGTCTCGATAGTTCTACTCAAAAACTGCATTTGATGTGGATCCCCGTCTTGACGTTATACAAGGGCTTGTCTCACCCCTTCCGCTGAAGTGTACTTAATAAGGTGCAAAATAGTGTCGTTAAGTAATTGTGTTATTAATGTGATACCATAATGCTTCTTTACAAAAAAATTATTACAAGAATGAAATATTATTTATAGACAGTTTGTTAACACAAAAATGCTGAACCATATGAAAGAGATGAGAACTGAAAGACTCGTGAAGCTCATGATTCGTAAAGAAAGAAAACCTCAAAGGAATTGGACTAACTCGAAAATGGATTCAGTAATGGCGTGTAACTTCTCTACAAATATGTAAGAAACAAGGAAGCTGTGTAATTTTGTAGACAAAATAACCGTGTCTAATCGTTAATTGTTCCGTTTTATATTCATTACTATTATGCTGAAAATTGTTTTCAATAAAATGTTATAGAATTTTCAAGGCATGTTATTGCTGTTATCACCTTTTATACAGTATGTCCCATAAGTCCGGTCTCATGGGGCAAATATAAATTGGTGAAATATGGAATGTTTTAATAGTGGTATAGTGTAATTAAATGTTACTGTGAATAACAACCTTACTACTACATGCCTCTCCATCCCGCAGACCATGTTACATCGTGTACAGAGCAATTTGAACCATCGCATACGCGTGTGCAAAGTACATTGCAACCATCAATTTGAGCATTTTCTGTTTTAATAACGCATGGAAGTGAATACACTTATGTTGTCTTACGCCAACACACTACAGCACTATTAAAACATTCCATATTTCACCAATTTCTATCTGCCTTATGAGACCGGACTTATGGGACATTTTGTTGTTCCTGCCCTGTATTCGACATCCAGAATGAAGTGATTTTTGTCTGTTTTACAAAGGTAAGTATTTTACGTGTTACGAGCCACCTACATGAGTGTTTCAAATATTCTGAACCAGAATAATAACCAGTTCTTATTAGTGCCTGTATGTACAAAGTCATAGAAAAGTAGGTGTACAGAAGAGAAATAGCATAGCGGAGCCCTTATTTTCCGGCTACTTGTTGCATTTGGCTTTGGACACGGGCCTTACATCTTATTGGCTCTTCTGCGAGCTGTCCGATAGGTTGAACTCCTCATTTTGGCGTTCTCGCCTCCAGCTGCTGATTGGTGGCGAAGAAATTAACAGTTTAGTGCTGGTTCTTGAAAAAATACTTGTGAGAGGAAGTGATTAGTAGCAAGCTGGTAGGGAACGGTCTTCTTAAAGGCGCTCTACTGACAATTGTTTTTAGGGTTCCCACCATATTGTATTTTTTTCAAGCTTACTCAACTATGTATTATAAATAAAACCTGACAATTGGCAGATAATGATCATTATGTTTTTCAAAATAAATATTGTCATCTTGTCTTGAAGTCTTGGTTCGTTTAACAGTTGTGAAGTAATTTTAACATGAAATTAACTTTCAGCTTTAATACTTCCTCAAGTCGGTGCAGTACCATGATGCAAGTATCTTTACTGCTTTGACTTTAAATTTGATTTAAAAATTTTAACTGAGTAAAAATGTTAACTGCATTTCCAAGAAAAATGTTTTATATTATTTCCACTGTATACTAATATAAAAAATTGTACTCGATTTCAAGTCTTGCGTAAATAGTAATTTGAATTTGAAATTTCTATGTTTTCGTGTATTTGTATTTATTTGGAGTATTTCTTACTAGTGTCATACTTGATCAGTTTTTATTACTAACCCATTGCAATAATTGTTCAAAAGTCATTTTGTACTATTATTTCATATTGTAAAATACATGCAAAGACCTAAACTATAGCAAGTATTTTTTTTTAACGTTAAATACCTTAAAAGTAACGAATTCTTGTATTTTTTTTTTTTTGTGATATGTTTCTCAGTTATAAACCCCTGGCACAAATGACATGTCCCCTGTTCTCGGATGTCCCCTGTCCTCTGTCCTCAATGACGACATGAGCTGTGATTGGTCCGGTGTGATCATGTGTCTTCAGGGTCATGTCCTATGTCCTAGCATGTGCCTTATCTTCTGTCCTCGGAGAATCGGTTAATTTTTAATTCTATCTCTTGTCCCATGTCGCCTGAGCTGTTTCAAAAAGAAGAAAAAGAACAACACATCAGAAAATGCGGACGAAAATTATATTTGTAAACATCTTATTGCGGTAAGGCAAACACAAATTCGTTGTCTTTGTCAGCTTTATCTTAATTAAATTTTCAATTGTACAAATTACCCCGAAACAACTGTAAATATCAAGAATCATTAATCATCATGTACCAGCCAAACTATTTATTTTAGAGGTTATAGTTCATTAATGGAAAATGTTTCTATTGACGTCATAAGTAGTCGTACGTAAAGACAATTGTAGTTTTCTAACTTATAAAGTTTCCGTTTTTCATAACTTTAGGTTACATTGGTTAGATTAGGTTAGTTTTGGTTAAATTCGGGTATGTTAACTTAAATATTTCCATTTTTCGTTACCTAATGAAAAAAATAATACTTAATAGTAAAATAACTTAAAACTAACCTAACTTAAAATAAAACAAAAAAACCGAAATTTTAAAAATTAGTAAACTATAGGTTTGTTCGCGTGGTCTGCCAGTCTGCCAGTTTTGTGCCAGTTCTGCTAGTTTTCTGCCAGAAGGCGTTCGTTTTACCGGAAGTGTTTTTTTTTTTTTTTTGTATGCTGTTCGGGTGGGACTATCAGATGCCAGTTTTGCCAGAAATGACTGCCATTTCTGCCCATGCTCGGCGAGTAAGGGCAGAACTGGCAGCAATAAAAAAACGTCACGTGTGACGTCACATGACGATGCTTGTTCAAAACAAACTCTCTCTCGTCCCATGCTTAACAGTGATACAATATTTGTCCTTGCTGTAATAATCCAGTAACAGAAGAACTGTGCAAATTCTTTTGCTTTCCGAATTAATTAAAATCACCGTAGTCACGAACAAAACCAGATAATCAACAAAGATTGCAGGCAATTGCAATTGCAATTAAAATTAAAACCAGATAATGTTGCAGCGTACTCGTAGTTATTTTGTAAATAGTGACGAGGTTAACCTGACGGTAAACGTGCATCAAACCTACATTTATATTTTTACTGTCATTGTTTAAATAAATCCAAGATTACGTTATGTGATATTGTATAATGTGTTACGATTTCGTCTACGAGTTGTTTTACACATTAAATGCCTTTCTCATGCATTTAGTGAAGAAATTTTGAAATACATCAGTATGAGGATTTGACAGTAAAATCGTTAAATGTAAATTTCGTATTATATGGAGATTATTAACAAAACTTGTTCTTTAACAAGTCAAGTTTTAAGTTAACGGTACCCCACAATATATTGCAGAATAGGCCTACTAAGTACGAACATGTCATCACTACAAGAGTGCAGAAAGGCATATAGGATACAAGAATTCATAATTTTAACAATTTTGTGGTAGGCCTAGCTCAAGTTGTTGTTTAACACTTTCCTCAAAGAGTATTTTATAGTTACGACTTCATTTTAGGAGGCAGAGGTACAGAAATTTGCAGGGTAGGGACACACAACATTG
>PNEQ01119018.1:0-40869 GCA_003012365.1 Medauroidea extradentata
TATATATATATATATATATATATATATATATATATATATATATATATATATATGCTACAAATAAATACAGGCTGGCCAGAAACGACTGTATAACAAGCACACCACATGAATTCTGGAATACATTGGAGACGAAAATGTTAGTGGCAAAATGTTGTACGATAACTTTTTTCGTGCACAATGTGGCAACACAGTACGGGAGTAAGTGCCTTCCTGCGCTCATTTGACGGCCCGAACAGTGGCATTCTAGTGTCTTTGGAGCGCCAGAGAGGTATAACTCGGTGCTGTGTTGCCACATTGTCCACGAAAAAAGTTATCGTACACTATTTTGCCACTAACATTTTCTTCTCCAATTAAGTCCAGGATGCACATTGCGTGGTTATTATATACGGCCGTTTCTGGACATCTTACACACACACACACACACACACACCGGAAAGTTTCTTGGACCTACCGACATTTAATTTAGTCACCACAGTCTTCTCTATATCCAAGGAAACACTAAATGCTCAGTTGTTTAATATAAGTGATACCACATGATTGAGCCTGTCGCTGTTTGTTTGTCTCTGCCTTCGACACACTCTGCAAGGCGAAGATAAAGTCGCGAGACAATTGTCGAAGAAATGTAAACGGAAATGTCTTACAATTCTCTCTTCTGCTAAACGATATACTCCCCCCAGATTTTCACTGATATCCAGTGCAAGCAAATGATTTATTTTATTTCAACTGGGACAAAAATACAAGGATGATAGACATATTGCATGGGTATGTAACAAAGTAAATTTTGATTTGTTAATAATAAAGTGAATGTGAAAAAAAAAATACTTCATACAGTTGATTCTATTTAGGAAAATTAAATGCTGGCGATGTCCCAACTGGTTATCAGTAATAATACTGAAATATGTTTCAGTTAAACGTTTCAAGCATTTTGTGTTTTAGAAAAGTGGTTTGTAGCTAAAATTCAAAACTTAGCAGCAAAACACGTGGGTAAATTTAGTAGGTCAAGCAGAGTAATGTGGCATTTCAACAAAGGGAAAGTTCAAATTGTAGTACGTTCTTTTATGCTTTTATTCATTAATTCAATCATTTTGGATGTTGTCAATGAATCATTTACCGTTTGGCCACTCTAATATTGTATAACTGTTTGCTAACCGTATTGACTTTGTTTAATTTTATCCGCTATTCTTATATTATTTAACTGACGGCACACCTAGCACGGTTATGGAAGACCTCCTTTATCTGTAATGTTTCATTTCTTACGCTGCTCTTCCTGTAAAAGAGAGACGGCTATTTCTGCTACGATCTGAGTTTGAATGTCTTCCTACGAGAGTTGGAGTTTCCTATTCGTAGATGATCTGACGCATTTCTTTATAGTCAGCGGGTTTCCCCACACTTCCACTCTTCCCGCGAACTTCACATTCAGTTGCTCCAGAATGAAACATGAACTACGATATAGCACAATGCGTGATCAGCTTAACAATAAAAAATTATTTGTATAATTGCTAACCACGAGCATGTAATTAAAAAATATTGATAAAGCACAACAATACACGGCCGGGGAAATTTCACAATTCGATAACGAGTCAACAATTACAATTACAAAAACTATAACATTTTCTAGTTGTAAACACCAATTAAGAGTTCTATCGCGATTCTAGTAATGTCTCTCAATACTTACTCCTTATAGTTTTATTTTCAAAATATGCATTGGAAACAATGCCAAGTCACTTAATAATGTATCTCATATTTAGTTATAAAGTAAAAAATTGGCTACGATTGATATTTACGATAAATAGTTCGTAAAATACAATAAATAATTTTCGTTTAAATTTGTCTTAAAATTCCTTTCCAGAAATAAATTTATTAAATCACTGGTAAACCTTACCGGCAAAACCAATCTTTCAGCAAAGTAATTTATATTTGAGAGGAAATGATGTCATCAACTAGTTTTTAAAATAATTTTCATAGTGTCATGCACGTCACATTACGTAACGCCAGCTGTCCTGCAAAGCGTTGCAACGCCACTTTGTGTGTGTGTGTGTGTGTGTATATATATATATATATATATATATATATATATATATATATATATATATATATACATATAATTTTTGGTACCCCGTTATGCCCCTCAATCACGTTAGCAAACTACCCCCCTCCCCAAACCTATACAATTTTTTTTGGCAGAAACTGTTGCAAGAGCACGCACAAAATATCATCAACGGATTTTTTTTTCACCCAATATTTTGGGTACACTGTTAAACTCTTCTACCCCTTTTAAACTCCCTTTTCCCCTTCGACTTGGACCCCACCACTTTAATATTTTTTTTTTTCGGCTGGAACATGCACGGACACACGCACAATTCACCAAATTTTTATCGCAATCAGATGAAAGACGAACAAACGTACAATTTTTTTTAAAATTTGGAATTCAGGCATAAAATGTATTTTTTGTTTGCTGTAAGAAATTGATGTAAATCTCTTTACTTGTCATGAGAGCAAATTAAGCTTAAGAAAGTTGCTGGACCCTTTGTCCTGTTGAGAGAAAATAAAGGGGATTCACTTGTTAAGGTGACTGTATGCCAATGGCTCCCGATTAATGTGCAAAGCACGGTCGTAGAAGAACAGGTCTGGACACTCGCCTACCTATCAATGAATTTTGCTTGACCCCCTTGTTGTTTGGCTGTAGTTCGTCAAGTTACCGAGAATATTGTGTTTTATTGGCGCTTTAGTTAGGACAGTCGGACCTAAACTCCGCCCACTTTTTTTTCCATTGTTAAATTTATAAAGTAAATAAAGATTGCTGGAGCCTTTTCTTAATTTGTGAGTGAAGGCAGTATTTCATAAATTAATAAAAATTACGTTTTGATAAATTGTTTATCTTAATGGAAAGAAAGTGGGCGGAGTTTGAGCCAACCGCCCTAACTGCAGCGACGCGCATGTAGTGTCGTACTTATTGTTTCCGCACTTCTAGGCCTTGAACGCGCAATATGCCTATACGTTTCCTCAGGCACCGCTATAAATGTTATTAAAAGTGTCATATCAATCCGTCTTCTGTGCCACGACTGACTTTTTTTTGTTAGTCCATTTCACTACAGGATCTTTTAGGCTACACTTATCACTGAAAACTGTGTGCAAACAAGTGCTTTCATTTATCAAAAAACACTCGATAACTAACTAACATTTTCCCCTGCATTTTTAATTCCTGTAACAACAATTTTCAAGAGGTTTTCGTACACAAGCTATATCATTAAAAATTAATCAGATTCTCCATATTGTTACCTTAATAACAAAACCTCGTAACTTCATTTCGCATCCATTCAGAAAAAAAAAGGAGAGAAAACTATGTGATTTTCTTCACACTGAGAAAAAAATACTTAATTTTGTACAAATTTACTGTAAATGAAATTTTTGTATCTATTTTTAACAATATTTCTTTGTAAATACTTTATTATGATGGTTTAAAAGGGCTCGAATGTCCAATCTTCATAATATGGAGTTTCAAGATTTTACAAAACTATTCAACTTTGCCCATTGTGCCAATGTACAAAACGAAAACACACTTCGGACAAATATGGAATGTTATTGTTAGAACACCATACTCATTCAAATCACTGTACGAAGCCGTCCAACACAGCTAACAACGTATTATCTATACTGCCGTACTTCAAACGGCACTAACTGAATATATGCGAAACTACGACAGAATCGTGCACTTCACTTCGCTAAAGACTTTCCACTAATAAAATTACATGACTACCTCTTAGTGTCCCGTAGTAAAATTGGATCGGTGGAAACCTTGTACAGCACTTGGCTTACTGTGGCGATGTAGCATTTAATGCGCGTTTCAAGGTCGCCCTTATAGCTCCGTGCTTGTGAGCCTCTTATGCGCAAAATCGTTCAACATATGAGGCGCTCTTAATAAGTATAAGGGAACTAACGTAACAATTAATGTGATATTCCTTGATGCACAAACCGATCGGAATTGTTTATTGGTAAAACATTGACTTAAAAAAAAAACAGGCGGACACAAATTCGATTCCTTGTCCAGCCATCCTGATTATTTTTGTTTTTTTTATTGTATTCCGTAGTCGTTTAAAGATAATGATAACGAAGATATTTGATAAACGCGATTGCCACTACCCTCCCTTTTCTTGTATTCCTGAGCGGCACGTTTCGTATCTAATAATCTTATCTTGGGATACATAACTTTACCTTATTGTAATAATCTAAAGCCACCACACAGATGGAGTTTACCGAGTCCTCTACCGTAGCATCTTACCCGGTATTGAAAGAAGACATTTGTACACACTTTACGTGTATTTGGACGTTATAATATACGTACGGTGATATAAGTAGTTCTAGTTTTTCATGTACATTACGTCAGTTGCACTAAATTTTAATTCTCTATTTAAGGGTGCTGCCTACCTTAGAGTCATGTATAAATGTAGGATAGTGATTAACGTGTTTAGTTATCTTGAGGTTAACTGACCTTACACAAATCGTGATAAACCTTAATGTCGTTATATGGTACTTTGCGGGCTTCCCGAAATAGGGTAAGAATGTGTACCCCGTGTTCACTATGTTACCAACGAAGAGTAGGTATCTGCAGTTTGCGCAATAAGTGACGAATATATCAAATATATGATAACATTTAAAATGTTTAACATATTTCTGTTACACGTAATTCCGCTATACCGCTGATGTACAAATTGTTGGTTTTGAAGCCGTGATATTTGTTTCGGAGCAAAGATAAAATATGTGTTAGGTATAACCAGTTTAATGTATACATACTTTAAATTTTTTGTGAAAAATTTGCATTACAAATTAAATTAAGTGTATAAACAGTGTGAGAAAAAATAGCGTATTATTTTTTTTCTTTTACAGTTTACGAATTGTGTTTCACAAGTACTTACTGTAAATTTAGCGCAAAAATGTTAAAGAATATATGCATAAGTGGCTCTACCTGAAGACATTTTTTATCTGTAAAACTAACAGTACGACTTGAAAACCTACAACCGATACATGAAGGTTGTAGCGCAATCTTAGGTTCGAAGCCTTAGTATCAGGAAGTAGGGTAGGGTTACCATTTATGTGGCTCATTACACGTCTAACCTACACGTTTTCCACCACTGTTTTTTAATTAATCTCGGTGTGGTCCACTTTGTTGTAGAATCAGTGGCGGCTCTTGGGTTGTAGCCAGGTAGGGCTGCAGTTGCCAAGAGCTGTACAGAGTTGTGCGCTGGTTGACTCTACAGCCACTGACACGCTGATGTGCAGGTGCCCCTTACTACTAAGTGGTCACAACACATCTAGTAGCCGGCAAATATTTCATGGTAGTTGGTGTACAGCGCGTTCATCAAGAGTGTACAGTTCCGACTGTCTGCAGTCCCACTTGGTAACAACCCACGAGCCGCCACTGTGTACAGGTACTTTCACAATAATTTTTTATACCCTGTAAATTGCAAGCAAATAAGTATTTGCATTCACAAAAAGCACTTAAAAACAAACACACCTATTAATTTTCCCCCCTACTATTTCATTACTGTAGCTACATTATTTCTGTTCTGAATGCAGAAAACGATTTTTTATTTAAAATGCGATATCGCGAAAGTTAAATGAACCCTGCCGAATATAATTATAAATGCAAATTCCTATCATTGCCGACGCCAGAGCTCCGAGATAAGCAGCCCCTCTTAACATACATGGAAAATTGTACCAAACCTTATTTACACAGTGTCAGCCGTATTTAACCAAAGAGACACATAAATATGTTATATTCCACGATAACAGCTTATTTACAACTGATCGTTTCACAAGCAACAGAGTCAGTAAATATTAATTTATCCAAACGAACCCATCTTTCGTAGTATTTTCTCTTCTCCTCTCATGCTTTCTCTAACTGTGTGTGTATATATGTAATGCCACTATTACAATTTTGAGAGGAATTGTATTTATAAATAAAATTAATTATTTACGGTTCTGACAGTTCAGTTTTTTGTACGGCATTCATAAAACACAGACGTAAACTATATTTAACGCCCACATGCACAGGCAAGACAGCATATTAACTATTAACTATGTCAGCAAAAAAAATAGTTTTAATTTCATGGTACAAATGGCTTCAATTTGTTAAACAAAATTTCTCTTTGGAATTAAACCCGGAGTTTGTTAAGCCCGCATGGCGGTCCGTGAAGTAATAATTTACTTTTTCTTTGTTACAAGTATTTCGCGACGTTTGATTTCACGCAGGGCTGATCCCACAAAGTAGCCTGTTGACGAAAGTGGACGAGCGGAAATAAATCAGAGCAAAAATAAAGGAATTGAGAGCAAACGAAAACGCTCGACTTTATACGTAGTTGAAGAGTTTCTTTGAAGTATCCCCTGCCTCGCAAATTAGAAAACAGAAAACCTGCCTCATTTTATTTACATTATTATTTCTCCACGGCTTATTCGAGTACGCATAAAACTGTGAAATGAATTCCGGACTACTGATGTTTTAGGTGGCAAGCATAACATGGACTTTCGTAGCGTTCTTAACAAATTGATAACGAAAAAACTGTTTGTTAATTTAGTATTTTTGCTTTTGTAAATTTAATAATACAAGAGTGGATCCAAATAAATACTCTCTACACGCTGTCGCAAAATTGTGCCAATAACTTGGGTGAAATATCCTCGCGTCTATAAGAGAAACAATGCTACTTCAGCCAAAAGATTATCGACACCATTATATTTAACTAACAAAACGTTTTGGCCTTATAATGAATCCTACGGGACCCGGTTATTTAGTGACACATGGATAACAGTTTCAGACTATGTTCAAAATTAAATTTGTAAAAAAATATTGAAAATAAGGCAGTTTGTTTAGAAGTTAATAATTTTTTATTTCGTTTGTTACAATAACATTACTTAAATTTTTTACACTTTGTTGTACTTCCGGAGATGTAAAAATAAAACAGTGGATGATGTTTATCCTAATTTTTGGGCAGAAACATAAAACCTTAAGGAATAATATGGCCGTGGAATAACTCTCTAGTTTTATTCTGCAGAAAATATAACGCGAGATTTAACACCATAAAAATAACTATACAAGATATCACAAAACTGGGCAAGAGGACAATCATTGGCAATGGCGTACATACAATGTGAAACCACTTCTGCTTATGTATCTCGCTTGGTGCGACAATATAAGTCATTGCGAAAAATTCAGAGGTTAAATTTTTAGTGCTCACTTTATCCCGAACCCAGCAAACACAAAGAGTACAAACCGGAATCGGGCCGACTCCAGCTAGCCGGAAAAGTAGACAGTGGGCCGGTGTATTTTGCCGTAGTCTAGCCGATGTCTTTTTGGACCAGTGGCAAACAGTTTGCCGTCAAGTCAGAAAGACACCGTACCGATTCCGGCAAGATGTCAAAAAGACATCAGACCAACTGCGGTTATAAGTCTTTCAGGACACCAGCCCGATGAAGGCTTGACGTCTTTACAGGCACTGAACCGGCGACTGCTGGATGTCTTTCAGGACACTGGACAGTCAACGGCCAGATGTCTTTTGGGACACCAGAAAAGTACCAGCTGGATATCTTTCAGGACACCAGACTGGTAGCGGTTGAATGTCTTTCAGGACACAGTACCAAAAACAGCTGGATGACTTTAACAACACCAAAGTAATGGCCTGGACAGCTACCGGTAAGATATCAAATAGATGTCTTGCCGTTAGCAAAGAAGATGGAGGGCCGGTGTCATAAAAGCAGCAGACCGGTGATGGCTGTGTGTCGGAAAAGACACCGGACCATTGACGGCTGAGTGTCGGAAAAGACACTGGACCGTTGAAGGCTGAGTGTCAGAAAAAGACACGGGGCCAGTGATGTCTGGGTGTCGAAACTTGGAGGACAGGAAATGTCCAAACATCAATATAAATATATTTCCAAAACGTTTCACATGCATTTCTCTAGTGTTTCGTCCATGTCACCACGTACCTGATGTAATAATTCAGTACTAAATTTTGATGTTAGATGTATGGAATGTGTCGGGCTCGAACCATCGTGCTAACCACTACACCATACCATCTTGTTGGAACTTACACATGAAACATATCAACAAGTAACTGTTCCAGGCATTCGGCTGATTTAAGGATGAGTTTGCAGACTGATAGTGTATACTGAGTTTGCTTATTGTTAAATAGTAGTCTACTTAACACATAACCGTTGAACTAGTGCCATGTGTCAGCAATACACTAGGAAATGACTCATTTATGTAATAATAACAAATATTTGTACACAAGCTGTTAACCATCAAAATGCAAATAGCATATCAGTGTTCGTTCAATATTTATACAGTATCATTAAAATGTCCTTAAAAAGACCACAAGATAGTATCATTCCCGCGACATACAACCACTGTCTGAAAAAGTACGCCGTGCCAATAATGTCACGATCTCTTCTTGCCTATATCTTTTATACCTCCTTAAAAAGACAGTGGGCTGGAATCTTCTTCGAGGTAGAACGAAAAACGTACACTGCACCGTTAACAGTCCGGTATCTTCTAGCCAATATATTTGAAGTGTCTTTTAGAAACAGCAGGCTGGTACATTTTCCGCGACAAATCTGCTTTCTGGAAAAGGACACAGCACATTTTAACTGTTTGGTATATTCTTGTCAATATCTTTTTAATGTCCTTAAAACACAGCAGACTGGTATATTAATTTTCGTTAAGATAAATCCTGTCTTAAAAAGGACACTGCACAGTTAACAACCAGGCATCCCCTTGCCAATATATTTTAGACGACCTTAAAAAGATAGCAGGCTATTATCTTTTTCGTGACATTTTCTCACTGTCTGAAAAAGATCACTGAGCCGTTAATGGCCCAACATTTTCTTGCTCATGTCACGACAGTGGGTTGGTGTCTCTTTCGTGACAGATGACTGCTATCTGTAAAAAGTCACTGCGCCGTTAACGGCCCGGAGTACATTTGTCGATTTATTTTTAAGTGTCTTGAAAGGATAGTGAGTGGCCGTCTTTTTCGTGACAGCTAATGTTTATCTAAAAACTACATCTTACTGTTGACTGCCTACTGGCTTTTATCATGTTGTAGACACTTGAGTACAGTTTGGACAACGGGCGGACATCTTGCTGACAGTTAACCATCACATTATGTTTGCTGGGTAGTGTTGTAAAACTGACATCTAGTGATTGTCTATTTAATGACAGTAAATCTGTGTCTGGTAAAAGACATCATGCCGGTAACAGTCCGGTATCTTGTTGGCGACAGTTTGATGAGTGTCATAAAAAAGACATCCACTGGTTGTCCTTTTAACGATAACTTACCAGTGTCTGGAAAAATAACATCTTGTCGGTATCGGGCCTGTATCTTCTTGGAAAATAGTTAGGCGAGTTCCATAAAAAAGACATACAGTTGTTGTCTTTTTAATGACAGTAAATCTGTGTCTGGGAAAAGACATCATGCCGGTAACGGACCAGTATCTTTTTGGCGATAGATTGGTGAGTGTCATGAAAAGGTCATCCACTGGTTGTCTTTTTATTGATAGCTTACCTGTGTCTGGAAAAAGACATTCTTGCCGGTATCGGGATTGTATCTTTTTAGCGATTGTTAGGTGATTGCCATAAAAAAGACATCCCGTTGTTTTATTTTTAATGACAGTAAATCTGCGTTTGGGAAAAGACATCACGCCGGTAATGGGCCGGTATATTTTGGCGACAGTAAGGTGAGTGCCATAAAAAAGACATCTACTGGTTGCCTTTTTAGTGGTAGCTTACCTGTGTCTGGAAAAAGACATCTTGTTTGTATCAGGCCGGTATCTTTTTGGCGATAGTGGTTTAAGTGTCGTACAAAAGATGGTGGGCCACTGTCTGTTTAACGACAGCTAACACGTGTATGGAAAAAAATATATTGCCGATAATGGGCCGATATCTTTATGTTACTGTTGGTTGAGTGTCGTAAAAATACATCTGAACGGCGTCTTTTTTATGACTGACTGCCAGTGTCTGGAAAAAGATCTCATGCCGTTAATGGGCGGATATCTTTTGGCGATTGTCGGTTCAGTGTCAGAAAAAGACAGCGGGCTGCTCTCTGTTAAACGACAGCTAATCGGTGTCTGGAAAAAGAAAACCTGCCGATAACTGACCAATGTCTTTTGATTCAAAATTGGTTTAGTGTCGGAAGAAGGACATCAGGCAGGTGTCTTTTTAGTGACTGCTGACTGGTGTCTGGATAAAGACAAGAAGCCGGTGTTGGCCCGCTTTGATTCTGTGCTCTGCAGGCACTGGAGGACAGTTCAGACAGCGAGCAGACGTCTTGCCGACAGTTTGTGTTTTCTGAAAATGACCTATACAGTTCTCATGAATTACAGTGCATGGCGCGCATCTGGTTAATGTTGCTGTGAAATGCAACTTCAGACAGTAAATAATGTCCAATTAAATACGACTCGACTGGTGATGTGCTGCCAATAATAGTTGCAGTGACATTTAACAGCAACAAATTTGCAACATACTGTATACAGGCTGTTCAGAATATCTGCCAAAATATTTTGGGTGGTAAATTCTTGTGAAAAAATAACGACAATTATGTAAAACCACTTATGATATAACATATCATGAGATAACTTCCCTTGAAATTCTAGTTTTAAGTTCGTAATTTTACAAAAATCGGTAGCTGCTTTGTATATAATTACGATGTTTTGAACATTGTTCACTGTTATCGAGATCTATATCATACAGGAAAAAACACGTTAAAATCGTCCGCCAACATAAAATGCATAAAAGTTACCTCCCTCTAAATGCGTACAGCTATATGCCGTCATAAGATATCAAGGGGTGGTCATGCCTACGGAAATGTATGGGAGATATGTGAAGCTGCACTGTGAAGAAAATTTGTTCGTCAACTTATTAAAATGCAACAAGTTCGTTACTAAGCCCTTGGTCCAAGCAAATTAAAAGCTATACGATTGTTTTACTTACATAAAATACGTACATTTTTCTCGGAGAGGTTGTTTATTATTCAAAGTACCGTTAGTACATATATGTGTTCCTTACCTTCTAACACATAGGCGTCATATTGTTATGTACAAAACGGCGACTTTGACCACGTCACAGCTCTCTTGTATGTTCTTACCTCCACTTGAGATACAGCCTTCTGATGCGGTCATCGTATCCAGTACGTCCAAATGAACAAATACGTGTTGTTGGTGCAAATGTCTGGAATCTACCGTTTCCTTCCGGTGTCAGAGTTTGTGGCTCTGAGTTCGTAAAACTGGAAACAATTTTGTTTAAAACGTTGGCTTAAACTATTGTCTAGAATTTCTATTGTTTAATTTTCCAAATTGGCTTCAATAAATATGTAGTTATCGATAAATGCTTTTAGCATTGAATTATGTACTACGCTTTCTTAAGCAAATTAGTCCCAGCGAACCGGAAATGTACAATAGTAGTACTAATTACTCAAACATTCTATAGTATCGACTCTATAACGACACGGACACAATTAATTTTTAAATAACGACTAGGAACATAGCCGAAGGCTGGTTGTAACAGACTGCGCCAAGTGGTGAAATAACTTGTGGTTCTTAGTATCTGCTTAATTAACAACGAATATAGAAAATAATAACAATTTTAACACTACTATTTTGCGTTCGTATTGTTGGTATCCCTGAATGAGCGTTAGTTATAATTTATAAAAACCTGCATACTACATTTTTTTTTTTTCAGAAAATCGAAAGATACGAACAAATACAGTTGTGGGATATATAGCGTTGCAATAAGAACCCTGAATTAATGCTTATATAACGAAAATATTCATCCCTACTGTTAAATTTTTTTAAATGTATGAATGTTTCAAACAACTTAAAATGTTTTCTGAATCCTTGTGAAGCTGAAAATGACTATACACCTACAATACTGTAACTATGAAAGCGATAGCAAGTTTGCTAGAACACAAATGTATGTACAATTTCTATATTTTATTCTGTTGACAATACATTTAAATGCTTTAAGGCCTAAAAAGTCGAACTTGTTAGTCATCTGAGGTATGCAACGAACTACTCGAGTACAATATAAAACTTACCATGCCGATTTACGATATTCTTCTTAAGGCCAGAATAACCTCGCGTAACGTAACACATAACGTGTCAATGCACAGTTGAAACGCATTTGCGCTGGTTGCTATATGAAGATAGACCGTGGGATGTCTCAGCAGTTTAAAGGCTTTATCTATATGATTTGTCACATAACTTTGGCATGCAGCTCATCAAATAGTATGTATAGCAGCGTAAATAATAATAAATAGTGAGGCTTAAGTCACTCTAAGAGTAGCCATGTTTAAAGGCATAAAAAAAAGGCGCACCATACACGAATGACAACAAAATATAATCGATAGTAGAATGTAAACTATATAACAGAATTCTATAAGGTTTGTTTTGCTAATTTCAGATTTGAATTGCGTACCTGAGAACATATACAAATTATGATTTTAATGAAAATTAAAAATGTTTTTTATTTCTCGAAAAATACGTAATAACAAAATAAAAAAACTCTGGAATGCAAATCTTGTGTCTTGAAATTTACAAAACTATACTGTCCGAGTTTCTGTGATGGCCATATCCAGAAAAAAATCTTAATTTTAACCAAAATTTAAATCTTTGCTAAGTAAAATTCTTTATTTAAGTTGAAAACGGGTCAATTATATTGAAAGTTTAATAACTCCAACAATAAAGAGCCCCGAACAATATTATTTTGTAAATATTAATACTTAAGTTTTTCATTTGAAGGACTCTTGTACTTCTTATCGCGTATTTTTCGAAAAATATAAAAAAACATTTTATTCGGAAGATTTTCATAAAATCACTATTTACGTATATATTGGCTTCCTCTATTCAAATCTCAAGTTGACAAAGTAAACGCCATATAAATTTGTTAAGAGGTTAAAATTATATTCTCGGTTTGATATTTTCAACAACTGTCTTTCCCTTGGGTCACGGTCGTAGTAGAACAGGTCTGGGCACTCACCTGGAAACATGACCCCATTGTTGTTTGGCTGCAGTTCGCCAAGTTACCGAGAGTGTTGTGCGTCTTTTGCGCTGCAATCAGGGCGGTCGGGCTCAAACTCCGCCCACTTCCCTCCCACTTAAACAGTTTAGCACAGCGTATTTATTTTATCAAATTATGAAATACTTCCTTCACTCACAATTCTAAAGCATGGCTGCAGCATTCTTTATTTTCTTTATAATGTAAACACCGGATAAAAATGGGCTGATTTTGAGCCTGACGGCCCTGATTGCAGAGCCAAAGATACACAACACTCTCGGTAACTCGGTGATCTGCAGCCACACAACAAGGGGGTCAAGCAAAATACATTGTTAGATAGGCGAGTGTCCAGACCTGTTCTTCTACGACAGTGCCCTGGGTGAAATACTTGCAGAGTCATAGATGGAAGTCCGAAAGCGCTTAGGACAATTCATGCACGCGTACAATGCCTTTTCCTTGCCTCTAGGAGCATGCCACTACTTAAGCTTGCAGTTTGTTAGCTCGACTCTATTTCACACTTATTGTTACTCAAAATTTTCATTGCATAATATTAACAGCTAATGTGGGCTGCACGTGCCTATAGTTCTTTAAAGAGTCTGCATCAAGAAACTAATTAATAAAAAAGACTGCACAGTCTAAAAAAAACTATATTTGCCACAGCGCTACATATTTTTTTATATGAACTACGGTGCCATAACGCAAAGAAAATTTTTGTTTTAGGTAATTGCGTTTCAATTAAAATTGTCAATGCAAATTTTTGGTAAGGTTAGTTAGAGATTTTTAAGACAAACTTTGTGTTGAATAACGACTCTGCAGAGATAATTAAACCACATTTTTACTTTACATTTTAAACGGAAATCTTCTTTTGGATAAAGCTTCCTTGCAGTGCTTCACTGTGTTGTGACAAAGAAAGAGTTATTAGAGTGAAACACATATTTACGCAATTTTCCGCCACGAGAAAATAAGCTTTCCTATTTCTACGAAGACATCACCCACGAACGTTGAGCAGTTTAGGAAAAATAAATTAAAAATAAATTGTATCTCTTGAAGCTGTGCACGCGGTAGCCTGGGAAAGCGACCACCTTAGAGGCCAGGAACCCTTAGGCTACTGCACGCGAATATCAGGTCACGTTGAAAATAACTTTTTTATCTCTGGCAGAACAAAAACAAGAGACTGACAAGAGAGCACGCGATGAACCGATACGTAACGCGTGCCATGTAAACCTAGAGCACGATAAACATTTTGTTACCGGCAAGCAGACTACTGTTTGCTTCACGCGAGACAGAAACACGGGCGAATACAGTTCTGGATCCGGGGGCGGGGGGTGCCTTCACTGGGAAAATTTTGGATTTTAAGGAGGAGTGCCAGACAATTTAATTGTATTTTCAGTTTTTGAGTTATAACATTTATTCAACTTGTATTATCAAAACTTTCTCTTCGACAACACAGGGCTAGCAATATTTCGCGAGTTCAACGACCTACGTGCTAGAATCCATTATCCTGTGTATACCGAAGTCCTATCATATGTCCATTACCTGCTACTCATTCAGACAGCAGACAATGAACGAATAGACGAGGCTTGAGTATGCATAGGACATTGGATTCTAGCATGCTCTAATTGAAGTCGCGAATTTTTCCTAGCCCTAAGCATAGGGTATATTTTTGGAAAACTGTTTGACGTAAATAATAATGGAATCATTCATTAATTTGTCACGCTAAATCACTGCAAGATAATTATATGTTAACTTTCAAGAATTATCTTGCAATGATTCTGTAAGATAAATTAATGTTAAATTCCAATGTTATTTATGTCCAGCAGTTTACGAAGAATATATCCTATGCTTTGTCAAAGATGAAAGTATGATAATACAATTTGAATAAACGCCATAGCTCAAAAACTGAAAATACAATACGTGTGTCTGACAATCCCCCTTAACGCGCGAAATGGGGCTATTAAAAGAGTTTCCAAACTAAAAAAAAATTTAGGAATGGTACTATGTTTTCCAAATTTAGCATTAAAATAAAAACCTTTGCACTGATTAAAATAAATAAGGTACATTTTTTAGCTTCTGCATCCATATTGTTGTAACACATGATTATGTTGTTAATGTTGTGTTGCCCTTTATAATTGTCTAGGTAAAGTATGAGGCAATCTTTTCAATATTTTACTTGGCATTTATCTGGTTTTATATGTTTGGAACAGTCTCGGGAGGAGTAATGACCCCTATGACCCCCCTCCCTCCTTCGCTGGATTCGCCCCTGGATAGAAAGCACGGTAGATTTGTTTTACATAATTTATTTACGCTTTATGTGAGCTATGTAAGGTATGGTACATAAGACAGTGGATGTCGACTATCGTACGTGCGGCGCGGCGGGATAAAATACACACATACGCCTTATTGCTTACGCGCTATGTGTCACCACTCACAAGTTTCGAAGTTTGTTTTGCACGAAAACGATGGGCCCTAGACAATTACCACAAGAGGGCCATTTTTGTTACATAGGTCACGTTACTCAATACTTCATGTTCAAGTGTTAGAATATCCTGATGTAACAAATACTGTACGCGCTGTGAGGGTAGCTAACCCTTTTGTTATTACAAGGTAGAGTGTAAAGACAGGCGTTTTTTGTTGGTTTGGGGATCACATTATCATAAAGTTTTATTTTGAGCATTATCAGTTTACGTCAATCAGTTTGACGAAGTTAAGCAGAATGGAATATTCCTACAGTTCAATGGGACCTATAGTTTCAAGATCAGTGTGTACTGTGTGCATGAAAACCTTGAACAAACAGCTTTTCCTGCGCTCTTATTATTTATCAACTATTAAGTTGCGTTACTTCAATTTGGTTATATTTTGAACATTCTCCTATTCGTGTACATGATTATCTGAAAATAAATTCAATTGTGGTTTGGTTTCCTTCTGCTCACTCCGTCCAGTTTTTTGTTTGTGGGAAGTTTAAGAATGAGTGATAGTAACCATCTAGAATTTTTATAGTTTGTGTCATAACTTTTCTTCTGGGTCAATGTTCAGATCTTGAACCTTACTAAGGAACAGAATACATACTGATAGACCGTAAACATCTTTTTGTTGTTACTGTTGTAACAGATCGAATTGTAGTGAGAAAATTCTTACCACTTTCTTAATTGCAATTCCATCTGTAACAAACGTAACGCAAAATAATGAGTTAAGGTGTCTAAAATTCTATCATATCATATTCTATTCCGTAGTTAGGTTCAAGTTCCGAAAATTTACACAGAAGAAAAGTTATTACACAATTACAAAAATTTAAGATGACGACTTTCACTCTCTCTTAATGTTTTCAATTTTTAAATTACTCCCGTAGTTGTACGGTTACGTAATAAGAGCCTAATATTTCATAAGGAATCACCAGATGGTGTTTGTCGTTGTTATTGTAAACAACCTCCTAACATTTTATTGAATTGTGCGTTACATAGCCTATAGAAACTTATGTTTACGTGTAAATAAATTAATATTGCTTCTAAAGTAGCAAGGCAAAATTCAACAAATGCTAAATCGGACGAGGTAAATTAATATATCACGCACTGAGTGACGTAGAACATCATTAACTACGGAAAATTTTAATGAAAGTATATAGGCCTACTAAGACTAGACGCACTGCGAACTCCGAGGAATTTTCTGCAAGTTTACAGAACCATTCTAGTTGATGATATTTTCAAAAAATGTACTTCGGGCTAACACTTTACAGTAACGAATTAGAAAAGCTTTGTTAGAGTATTATGTTTTATATGTTCCAAGAAAGGTTTTAAAAACATTCCGTTAGCGATATTGGTTCTCACATGGCGTAACAATGTGCGTGTAAAATAATAATAAATTTCAAGGTATCTTCAAGCACCCGAGCCATAAATTCTCTTTGATACAAGATATTATTGACGTCGCATTCTTTTGTTATATCTAAATATATATATATAGGATATATATAGGATATATATATATATATATATATATATATATATATATATATATATATATAATTTCTGAAACTTGCAAACATAGTGAATAATATGATAGCCACAGAAAATAAATATTTTTTTTTGTTATGTAGTCGAAGATAGCTTAGTTTTATCGTGCGTGTACAGTAAAATAAATCCGTATTTTACACGAAGTGGACTGACAAATCAGGATTGAAATTTTACTATACCCACACCTGGATTGGACCGAAGAATGTGTAGAGTGATTAAGTCAAGTCGTAGAGGTGGATCGGAGTGTAGAATCCGGATTGAAACGTTTACTTTCTACATCTACCGGACCGAACTGAACGAAGACGAAGCGTTGGCCATATTGAATCGTTTGTTACGTTATTTAAGAGATTAAAATCGTCCTGGGTAAGGTTAATTCTACTACAGGTTAGAAACATCAGTGTTAAAAGTTAGTCACAGGGACAATTTCTGCCGCTTGAGCGCTGGTGTCGGTAATGGGAGCAAACTGATCAGTCACGGAGCATTTCTGAATTTTAAGTTAATAAATGTTGATAACACAAAACGCGAAATTGGTTTCTTTTCACATTAAAATTAAGTTTAAGTCAAGTGACGATTGTCAATTCAAAGTCAATTTAAATTAAATTTTACTACAGTTTCGAATTTTTCTTGTCCCTTTGCAATGACAGCGAAACTAGTGGCAGAAATTTTCCCAGTGCCTAACCCTCCGTAAAGAAAACACATTTTCTTTCCAATCTGGAGTAGAATTAACCGTATAACTGTTTAGTCCAATGTTGTACAAATAATGGGGAGTGTAAAGTGTATCAAAATAAATATATCTGACAAATAAATTCAAACGAAATATACAACAAATGTCCGCATCTTGGATTTTTTATCAGTCATTTGTTCTGTAGTTCAACCTGTCTGTACACAATGTTCAGTCCTCGTTCACTCCGTGCTTACATATAAATCTGGATCGACAATTTGTCTGAAAATTAATTTTTATTTCACGTTTGCTTTGCGATCTCTCCATGTTGAATATAGTCTAAGTTCAGTCCAGCCGGGAGTTTTACTGTATACAGTATTAGTGTTATGTTTGTTGATTGGTTACTGACCAGAATAATTTCCAATTTTTTAAACATAAGGTACATTATTCATTTGTTTCTTACTGTGTTAACGCAATTATTACTGCCTCAAAATTTATCTAGTGCATCTGGTGGATGCAATAAGACAGTGTTAAAGTCACCAAAATACATCAATAACATATCACTTTCAACTGTAAGAGCTTACAACGTTCCTCAGCGCTCAATCATCTTCCGATTAAGTCCAAATGTCAGTTGATTCTCAAACAAATTATAAATAATTTAAAGAATCGTCTTATTTTCCTATACACTGTAAACAATTTTGGACGCATCAGCAGCAGTGTTATTAGTTCTGCTGAACGCCACGAAAGAAGGCGATGGTATTGACAACCCGTCTGAAATTCTTTGGAGTGTATTTCTCAAAACGGTTTTCTTATCTTATATCCGGGCGACCTTTGAAGACTATTAGCTTTCGAAGAACATGCCGAATGCAGAAGATTTATTTTTAAATCGGGGTTTGTCACTTGTACGAAACCACGATCAACGGACAAACACAGACGGGGGTCGCCGAAGACGACTAGGAACAAGCTGACGAGTACGTAGTAGGCTATATAATTTAGCGCTAAAAGTATCGGTTTAAAATATTACGTTCCTCGAAGCTAATTTGCAAAAGTTATAAAACAGCAAACTTGCCAATTTCCTGAACAAAAATTTTTTGCTTGTAACATATTCTGAGAAACAATCGCTGCTACCGTAATCTTGTCAGTTAGGACGGCGGAACAGATAAAGCTTAACAAATGCAGCATTTCGGGTAAATGTTTGTTTACAAGGTTGGCTAACATCAATATCTAGGATCTCTTTTTCCTTTTACAGTTTTTCCATACTGACTTTTAAAGCGTTTAGATTTGAAACTATATTTTCATCGTTTATTTATGTATCTACCAATTGTTCTTCAGACTCCACATTAGTCGCAATTCAAATAAATTTATGTTTATTATTAATTAATTTTTTTTAATTCTGAGGAGAAGAATGTGAAGTTTGCTACTATAGCTTTAATAGCATTTACCTAGCGTTACAGTACGAGCCCAAGCATCGCAATTGAACTTGTATATAGGCCACAATCAGTCCAGCAACTTTTTTGTTATTCTTAATTCTTCGAACCTGTTGCGAAAAAATTATACGTTAAAAGATCAACAGCGATGCTTGTTCTAAAGAGCAGGGTAAATCGATATCACGCTACAATAGCAATTTTCACATTTTAAGCTACTTCTGGGAATTTCGGAAAAGCTGAAAATATACACTGAGAAAAAGGTTTACTACAGATCCATATGCAACATAAGCGACTAACGCGAATCCTTAATGCACTAGGCGCCGCGTCTCAGGAGGCGACGCCCCGACGCTACGCGACGTCCCAGGGCGTCTGTGCAAGACATGGCGGAGAGGGGTGTTCGGGTTTGTGTGTCAGCCATGGCAGGATGTCAGGGGGGGGGGCGGGGAGAAGAAGGGGATCTCGTCCGGATATTGCCTCTCGTGCCGCGACTTCTTGTCCTCGGAGGCTGCCACAACCCCCTCGACCCCTAACCCTTGGTCGAAGCAACCCACTCACCTAACTCTTGTTTTAAACCCCCACCCTCTGGCGCGAGGGGTCGGTACACGCTGCGAGACGTGAGGGAAAGCATCAGGGGGAGAGTTTTTTTCCCCTGCAACTACGTGTCGCGAAATTTAAACCTCGGCGAGGAAGTGACAAATAGGCAGCGGGGAGACGGTTTTTTTTTTGGGAGGGGAACAGCACCGAGGCGAAAATGGTAGGGTCTAGGGGAGCTGATGGTCGGACTTATTTTCATTTCCCGTCAGGTTGCACGTCCTGGGCGTCAACCCCTTGTAAGCACTCCCCTTCCCCATACAAACCATCCTTCCAACACCCCGCCAGTAACCGTCAGCCTACCACCTTAAATGCGTGACGTGTCTAGGAAATTGTGTCATCCCTTCCTAACCCATCTCTCAACCATCATTTACGGCTCACCCCACTAGGAATGAAAATAAAGGAAATAAGAATGGTTCGCAGGCTGCACATACTTCGGAAAGTTCCTATTGCTAAGCAGCTCTTCAATTTCCTTCGGTAACAAATGTTTATTAAGTTCGAAAGGAGAATCGTAAGCACACACACAAATATATATATATATAATATACACACATACATAAACATGCACGCGAATAAATTCCTATTTCTACTATTGGTTTTAATTCATACTACCGGGTTGTAAGCTGTTGCCATACATTTTATATGCGCTTAGCAGTAACTATGCTGAATAATACCGTGTGAAAATATCTTAATATTATTATTACTATTATTATTGTCATTATGAATACTATCCTATGATTTTTTTTAATTGTAGTAGTTATTTTGATGCATAAAATGATATTTCACTTTTTTTTTTTTTTTTTTTTTTAAGTAGACTCCTTCAGCAACACAATGACTGTTACTTCGTTCGGATTCAACAACGTTCATAAAACGAACTTAGAAAGAATTTTTTTAAAGCTAGAAGCCGTAAAGTGAAAAGCAAAATATTTCTCTGTCTTTCAAACGAAATGGGATTTGAAAAATCAAAATGTTCCAACAAGAAACCCACTGCCGTAGTTAACAAAACGTAAATATTTACTTCAATCGGATAGAGAGTATAAAGGTCCATTGTAAGTCGTCAAGGCTGAAGTTTATTTTTCCCGAGGCCTGTGTGAGCCCTAAAATTACATCGTCCTTGTTTACATGTTCGACTTTACTCGGGGAGATGTTACGGGCCTTTGCGTGATCCTTATATAGATTACTCTGTTACAGACAGGACTGCAGTATGAAAGGTCTCGTCTAACTTTCTGCTCGTTACTATTTAAATGGAGTCTTATTTAAATACTATATCAGTCCCGTTTGCTAAACGGAAATGGGAAATGAAATGCAATGCTAAAATTTTTAGGCATTAATGTTTTTTATTACCGTTAATACAATGTTTTAAAATTATTTCTTATGATTACGAATTAATATCATATCTAAGTCGTTCAATAGGTTTGGTACTCACTTTAATCACGTAGGCTACTGTAAAATCCATTTAAATAATTTGAATTTTTGTTTGGGGTCGTTTGTCAGGCGAAATATTAGTTTTTTTTTTTTTCGATTGTCGTCAGGTAACCAGCCTTAATACTTCGAAATTTAATTATAAAGAATTTCTTTATTTTGTTCATTTAATTATGTGCGTTAGTGTTTTTACATATTTGTTAGTATAGGCTATATTTAATTTTTTGATGTTTGTAAGAAGGTTACCTATCTTAATGTTAGGGTTATGTACGTGACAGAAACAGTATATCTGAAAGTTTATTAAAAATGTTATGACAATTATGTTTATTATGTTTAATATACAATACATATTGCATTTGGTATGCTATATAATCGTATTTGTGCACCGTTTATTTTAAAAATTTGTAAGAACACGCTTTGAAGGCGACTAATTCTGCATAGTTGCGGAAATTGAACTAAACTGAAACAGAATTAATTAATTAATTACAAGCATAAACATTTTTTGGGAAATTCAGAGAAACGAAATGAAAGTGCAGGAATTTTAGTGGTATTTCTACTAAATAATTATCTAAGTGTATGGCATGTACAAATAACATAAGGTTCAGTTGTTAGTGATACATAACCAACCTTGAATGACTAATCTAAATTAATTACTTTATGTGCTAAAAGTAGTTGACTAATAGCAATTTATATATACAGGATGTTTCTTAACATATGTTGCAAACATTGGGAGGTGATTACTCAGAAAAAAATGAGGTAAAGTCACACAAAGCCATTTCCATCTAGTGCCACTTCAAAATGTATTTATTTATTTTTAGCAAATATTGGAAACAACTTTAAGTTAAATCATAATTCTCTGCACAATGTTTCGTGTTATCGAGATCCTCAAGTTGTGATGAAGTCACTCGTTAAAACCCACCCTTTCATGTAAATAACAGGGGTGGCCACCCTCTCTTTGACCAGAACTCTTTTTGCCGTTGGGTTTAGTGAACATTTTACGTTGTCTTTCTGAACATTACTTCTAAGTAACAAAAAAGGTTCTCTTGTCCCAAGTCGCTAGAATGCACCATTTGTGAGAAAATAATTCCTACACATAGTAAGTGGCTGCAATACACTGCATTCCTAATATTGTATTTATAGCACAGTTCAATGTATTGTAAATTGCTATAGAGATGTTTCTACGTGTCATTGACAAGCACGTTCTTAACAGATAAAAGGAAACTGGAAACGAATCGGCCATGGTCTTCGTTAAGGCTTATATTCCTTCATTCGTGTGGACCGATTTCGGGAAACCATGGAAAACTGAAATCAGCAATGCTGCAGCTGAGAATAAAGCCCATATACTTCCAAATGCATGTCCAACGTATGTATTACTGTTGATTTATCTCGATGCATTTTAACGATGTGCAAGAATGGTATATGTGTAATATTAAGGTATATTTCTCAAACGCTAACAAAAAATTCACAGAGAAACCCGCGAACGCTTTTATTTGTATTAGTATTTTGTAAATCGGCGGTATGTCGTGAATGGTGTGTATGGGATCGTCAATCTGTAAAATGAGTATTTGTCATTTAAAAGTATTTCGTTCATAAAACAGTTTGAAATGCGTAAACTAACACAAATAAAAACGATTGCGGGTTTTGGTGAGAAGTTTTGTTGGCGTCTGAGAAATATGCCGTAATATTACACATATACCATTGTTGCACATCGTTAGAATGCACCGCAATAAAGCAACAGTAATACTTACGTTGGACATGCATTTGGAAGCATATGGGCTTTATTCTGAGCTGCAGCATTGCTGATTTCAGTTTTCCATGGTTTCCCGAAATCAGTCCAGGCGAATGCCTGAATAGAAGCCTTAACGAAGACCATGGCCGATTCCTTTCCAATTTTCTTGTATCTGTTAAGAACTTGCTTGTCAACAAGACATAAAAACTTCTCTATAGCAAAAATCTCACAATTTACAATACATTGAACTGTGCTAAAAATACAATACCAGGAATTAAGTGTATTGCATCCACTTACTATGTGCAGGAATTATTTTTTCGTAAGCGGTACATTCTAGCTCCTTGACAACTTGAGGATCTCGGTAACACGTGAAACTTTGTGCAGAGAATTGTGATTAAACGTAACGTTATTTCCGATATTTGCTAATAAAAAATACATTTTTATGACGGATTTTCAAGGGTTCATATCTTCCTTAAAAATGCCACTAGACGAAAATGGCTTTGTGTGACTATACCTCATTTTTATGAAGAATCACCTCCCAAAGTTTGTAACATAAGTTAAGAAAAATTCTGTATATATAACATACATACAAACAAAACTTTGCTCTTTAAGTCATGTGTAGTGAATATCTAAACAATTACATTCGAGTTACGTTTTATGATATACAACATGACTGTTAATTTACAATAGATAGTAAAAATAGATTTAGCACAAAAATTCCTTATTTAAAAAAATTCATAAATGTAAGACCCCTAAATTTCTAGTGAATATGATTTTCCCTAGCTACTATAGCTATTTTTTTTAATGATTAGGAAGAAATGACTGCTTATTGTTTTATTATTATTTTATAAGCGGTTGCATGAAATGTTGACCATTAGAACATTAAAAATGTTGTAGAGTTATCAATATTTAATGTGACTAAATTGGTGAGAGATATTAAATTATATATATTAAAATAAGAAGAACTTTGAAGGTTTTATGTCGTAGCAATAAGTTAACGTAGCCTTTTTGTCTTCTGTACTTGTAGCCAATTCGACAAATACTACATGATTAAGATTGTTACTCTCGTAAGATTTTCCCGATAGTCACGTCTATCGTATACTATCTTCAGACTGTGAGTTTTTAACCCTTATTTTCGTTATATATCCTGCCTGGTTATGAATGCGTGTAATATTTATTCCACTTCCGGTTTGTATTAAACGTATCATGAAAAAATTTTAATCACATTCGTTCAATCAGCATGTAATAATGTACGCAAGTCAGGAATATTATATGGAATTTGAAAGTAACATATTTACTTATTTACCAATTAAAACCATATTTTGTTTATCAGAACACACAGCTCGAAACATCGTACTTCCTCAAGCTAAGTCGATAATTTGATGGCTCACTTTTAATTAAAGTGAAGACATGTCAATACTGTGAGGACGTAGAAAAAGGAAATCTTCGATGCCGATATACAGATGCGTTAAGAAAGTAGAGAAAGTAAATGGTTTCCCATACTTCTACACTAGCGCTCTTGGGCGTGTTTACGGAACCGTCACAAGCTTAATGTAGTTAGGTTTTTCGCTGTAAAGTGAACAAGTTACTAAAAAAAATTAATTTAGCTCAATTAAATATACGAAAAAAATTTATTTACACGTTAAAAAAAATTGTGAGCTAAAACAAAATGTAACGTAACAAAGGTTAGGGAGCATAGGCGTACCAGTCTCTAATGGGCTGGAATAAAAACTGATACTATGAAACTATATCAAGTGTTATTGTTGCGCTTGAATTTCTGCCATGCAATTTTATTATTATTAATTTTAATAACTCCACGAAAATTATGTTTTAAATAATTACCCTGGTCCAATAACGAGAACAATTTTTCACGTACATTCCGGCCAATAGTTGCCCTTATTTAAATGTTTTTACACCATGACATTTAGTTACAATAAAACCACTACTTTACCATTCCGTGAAAATCATTTTTCGTAAAAATTGAAACAAATATAATTCATGTCGACGAAACAGTTTTACACACGAAAATCTTAAGAAATAGTTAATAATCATCCTATTTACGAATTTAAAAAAATATTTCTCAAGAATATGATAACATTAACCTTGTTTACTAACACAAGCACTATTTACTAACACAAGCACTAAAACACATTTTAGCTCACTATCTTAAGAAAATCATTCTATGAGGTCACCTCCATGCCTCGGTTTCTGTATGTGTGGGGTTGTGTGTGTCTGTGTAGAGGATAGTAATATTTGTGCTAAGAGTGTGCGTGTGAGTGGTCTCTGTGAGGATTTGTGCTCAGTAAATTTAATTAATTCACTAAATTAATTTGTGTGTAAAATATATTTAGATTAATGATTATATATAACCAATGAATTCACGAAAAATAAATGAATTTATTTTAGTAATTTACTATATGAGTAGTAAGTTAATGTCCAGACTTTAACTCTGCAAGGTGTTAAATGATTATCAAGACTGAATTGTAAAAAACAATTTATTAATAAATTACCAAAAATATCTTATATAAGTGCACTATTTAGGATAACGCGAATGTGCAGTTAATCAAAAGTTTCAACAAGTACACGGCTAATATTTGAATTTTAAATTTTCTAAATGTTGTGTAACATTATGAAAGAATTTTTTATCGGTTTTCGGTTTAAACTTTATAAAGCTGTTTTAAATATTTGTGTATGTTATTTTATTATGCAGTTAAATGGTAGAGTGTGTGATGGTTATGTTGTGGTGCGTTTGCAGCTACTATGTGAGTTAACCTTTTTGTTTCGCTGGTCTTTAGCTAGTTAGTTTGTTTTTTGTGATGTGTAGAGCTAGCTTGTAGTTTCCGTAGCTACTAAACCTCTATCCTTAGACAGCTCAATGTAGCGAATGGAAAGAAGTAAACTCAACTACCAGTAATGAAACACGGACAAAAGTGTAACGACAGGTATTAATATTACTAGTAAATAGCTACTTTATTGAAAGGTTAACAAGCGAGCTTCGACTATCAGTTCCTGTTCTGCAGTAGCAATTAGGCTTTATCGCTAGTATTTCTAACGACATTTCTTTTCAAGCTGTGTATAAGTCTGTACTGTGTGAGTTTGTACAGTGAAATATACGTACAGGCCGCGAACGCTCTCAGAGTATTTAGTATTGCTGCTAAAATAAATTTTAAAGTAGCTTTCGCATATGTAAATTTATTTATTTATTTTCTGCCTCACTGACAGACGTAAAACGTATAACTTGACGATGGAGAATACGCTATTTCAATAGCTATTTTTGTGGACGAGTTAAATTACAGAAACATTTGTTCTTTGCGAGAGGACTGTTACGCTACAAATGCGCGTCATACATTAATTACAATGGACATTGGGATACGCCTTCCTAGAGGCTAGGGTAAAGCGTTATGTCTGTGCTGTATCGACCTTACTGTTCCGCAGTTGTAGACCTCGAACGCGCAAAATACGTTCGCCTAGGCGGCCACCTTAAGGGTCCTGATTTCCTTCTGATGGTTTCAGTTCAAGGCAGTGAAACCGAGTCTTCCTTACTCGCTGTGTATCACGGCAATGTTGTGATAAACTGTATAACAATTGTCTAAATATTATTGGAATTTTTTAACCCACTCACAACATGAGACAGTTATCATGCCTTGCTTGAGCTTGTGAACACAGCAAGTGATCAGCATTGTTATAGGTCATTCGGGATAAAGTGAGCACTAAAAATTTAACCCTTAAAAATATCACTAGCTGTTACTATACATAATTACGCTTTAACTATAGTTCCCTTACTGCATGTATGGTTGGTAACCAAGTTACCCAGTATAGTTCCGTGTATTTTGATATTTAAACACGACAATACTGAAACAAAATCATCCGAAACCGACATACTTTTATTTCATATACTTAATAAACTTTTTTTTCATCAAACTATATGGATTCCTACCTACTGCACAATTAATATTACACGCGCAAGCATTAAGTGATGTGTCCAGAGAGGTTAGACATTTCCCATCCATAGCCGGTACTCGCGGAAAGATACGAATTGACTGAAAGTAGAACTTTAGCACGTTTTTCTTTTCACTTTATCCTCGACCGGCTATGTGGGACCGCAGTGGTAGAAGGGTTAGACCTCTCGCCTCTCATCAAGGCAATCCGGGTTCGATTCCCCTGGAAGGGGGGGGGGGACGTCGGTCCCCGGATTTTCGCATGTGGGAATAGTGCCGGACGATGTCGTTGGTCCGTGGGTTTTCTCGGGGATCTCTCGTTTCTCCCGCCCTTTCATTCCGGCGCCACTCCATACTCACCTCATGCAACCCTCACCAAAAATCTCTCTCATTCACTGAACCGGCTGTACAACACAAGCCTGGTAACCTCAGTATGCATACATACTGCAATGTCTAAAAAATATATACAAGAACACTACCATTACTTCCTTTGACGTATGACAAACAATTTTCCAAATTTACTCATGCAACACTCCTATGCGTCGGTGTGCTAAATTTACGAGTAATATTTTACAGTGCTTGAAATTATCGTGTTGCTTATATTCAACGCTCTTTTTTATTTCTCTAAAATAATTCGTTAAACTCGAATTTCAGGTACCCCTCAAAAGTTAATTTTTACCGTAAGAACAATCATCATTTTCTACAATGATTCGCCTCGTTATATTTTTCGGTTGGTTTACCGAAGTCAGTCTGTTTGTGATGCTCAGTTCGTTTGGCGATTGCGCGTGATGTGTAAAGTCTTTCCACACTTAGGTGCGATACGGAATGTGGTGAGTTGGATCATCTATCGGGAGATAAATATTGAGCTTACTGTCATTGACTGCTAAATAGAGTTTGTTTCTGGTTGACGATTACTGTCGAAGGCAAAATTGACGTGCTTAGTGTTAGTTTTCCCTGATTCATATTTTAAATGTTCAATCTTTTTTATTTTTGCTGTTATATAATTTTTAATAGGTCTTTAGTTCAGAAGAAATTGGTTCTTAAATAACTCAGTGATCAATATCGCAATTCCATAACTAACGAGTTAGTAATATTCGTAGTAACGTACGAAACAACATAAAATCAGTTACCTATTAAAGGACTACTTTATTTAGTGCCAATACGTACCAGTGCGAAAGACTCATAGAATATATAATATGCTCTTTTGTCGGCTGTAAATAAGTGTGGCAAATTTTTAAAATGTTCGTGCATGATGACAGACGGTGCTAAAAGTATGACTGTTAAAACAACGATTTAATGGTATCGCTGAGGGAAAAGCTATATTCACATCTACTGAATTGCATTATTCATCAGAAATTTGTCTGCGATAACTGCTTTGCAATTAACGATGTGACGAAGGATGCAACAAGAGTAGTTAGTTTTATAGTAGGTGATAATAAAGCATAAAGTCACATGAAGTTGGTGAAATTTCTTAAGTACATTTTTGCGGTAACGCATGATAATCCTGTACTTGTTAGAAGAATAATCGGAAACACATGTCCTGTTTTTTGACCCCTAGGGGATCGAATTTCAAGAAATATTTCATTATTTTCTTTAAAGTATTTAACTGAAATGAAAACAGCGATGATTGCAAGTTGGGTTCGATTTACACAGATGATCAATAAAATCCGACTTCTTCCATTTCACAAATTAGGTGCCAAAGTTATCGTGTTTAACATTTAAGCGACATTCAACTCTTAAAGGATTCAATTATTCCCGATGGTCAATCAAAAACATATTTCCCATATTTAATCCCATTAGTTGTCGAATTCCGAAAAATACGGAAATTACCTAGTTTTTATTTTGTATATGATCGTTACATTGAATTGAAAATCACGACGATAGCCCGTCGGGTTAGAGCTATATTGACGATTCACAGAAAAAAATATTTCTCACCTTCTACTAACGACAGTGAAGGAAATACATGTCTGTAAGTTGTTAAGATTTAACTTTTGTATAGTTGTGAATATAAGTAGTAATTTATATTAACTATTCACTAACTAATAGGCCAACAGAATGTACATACTGATGCGGAGTCAACATTGTTACTTCTACTGGGTTTTACTGAGCTTTAATAGACGTTATGTAGTTGATTCCGCAGCATTCAGGGTTTTGCTGTTATAATGAGTAACGTTATTTGAATTAAGATACGTTATATATACGTATAAAAATATGTAATTACTAATTTGTACAATTCTGTTACATTAAAAGTTACCCGCGGAGGAGGTTTTATTAGTAGTCGGGCCACAGCAATATAAATAGTCCAGTTAATGTGCAGATACGGTTTGATGTCTCTCACCTTGTAATAACCCGGGCAGGCTGGTTGTTAGCGCAATTACGACGGCCGAGCACCTCGGGCGGTATCCTGGCGTCCTTCTAGTTACATGGCGGCAGACAGCCCAGTAACTGTGACGCATATGTGACCCCACAGTACAAGTCACATCTCATCTCTTAGCTAGGGTTGCCACAGCAGTGCAACCCAAAAAGAGACCATATACTTGTTCAAAGCATTAAAATAGAGGACACTTAAAACCACTCGAAGTACAACATAACAATTTTTTTATGTAAATGTATATTAGTTACTTCATATCTTGTAATTTAGTAGAGTTAATTTTAAAAAAATTTTTTTGCTAGAAATAAACTCCAAGTATGTTACACTACAAAATAAAACACAGAATGAAATAGTATTCAACTTAGGCTGACAATAGTACTTTCGTAAACATATGTATGACAAACGAACAATGTAATAATTTCCAAAGCAAAGAAGCTGCGCATAAGTGCGAAGCCTGACGGCATCGTTCATGAACATATTGTGACACAGATACTATATAAAAAATTCATCTTGGGTGTATCTTCCTGAAAATAAAGGACATTTGGACTATTTTTTGTGAAACCCGGCCGGACAGTTTGCGAGGCGTTGAAAAGAGGACATGTCCGGGTAAAAGAGAACGTATTGTAACCCTACTCTTAGCGCCCCTACACCTACATATGTTAATTTTACGGCAACATGCGGAAAGACGACTACGAATTACGAGAAGACATGTTGAAGCATAGTTATGACAAACAAGGCTATTTTTTAAATTTAGTTGAGTGCTTGAGAAAACTTCGTGCACTAAAATAATAAAGGATACCTACATAAAAAAGTGGTAGTGGTAGGATCTGTAGAGGTCAAAATGTGGAGAAAAATACAAATTTTGTGTTTTCATTTAACCTGATACTAACCTAACCCCACAATAAGTGAATTATTGTTTTTAATTAACCTAAAGTATGGTACCAAGCTTAGCATAGCATACACTGATAGCCTACTAAACTAATTTATGACAGTGGAAGTAAAATGATTAAATATTCAAACAAACGTAAACATACTTACTTGGTTTTACTTATTGTATCCATCTAACTTAACATTACCTTAACCCCACAGTAAGGGATTAAAATAACCTTCTATAGTTAGATGGGTATACAACGAACGCAACAGTGGCTTTTTGTATAGGTTTCATTGAAGTAACCTAATAATTTGGCCTACACAAACTAAAGGCCCTAACTAAATTGCTATCCACTACCTTCATATTGTCAACTTCCAACTTACCAATAATGCCTATGTTGATATAGGCCTTAACACAAACCTATACATTAGTTATACAAAGCTGTTCTTTCTTTTAATTATCTAAAACTCCTACATCACTCATACATAATTACTGGAGTTTAAAAATTTGTTCTTTTTTGCCCCGAAAATAAACTAGGTTATGGCATGTTAAAAAATCATGTCCTCCCCCCCCCCCCCCAAACAATTTGTTGTTGAGTGCCTTACAAATTATCTCGGACACCCTAAATATATTAATGATTTAAAAAAAGAAAGTATATCTGTTAAAATTCACGACTGAGGTTGCCTAGAACCAAAAATTTTAATACTACAAACGAACACGCACGTAACATTAAATTCACAGACTCGGGCGAGTTTGTACCCCAATTACCGTTTCTACCAAAATTTTAAGACCACCATCACATTTAAAACAATACGCGTTTGTCCGTAAACGTTTGATGTAAATAGCATAACATATTTTTCTTAGGTTTCTGCATATAAAGTTCAATAATGTGGTGAAAAAACTTTAAAATATTCCAACTCTTTATTAAGATACAATTTGTTTTAATTAAGTTAAATAAGGAAAATAAGTACACTTGTTATGCAAAACAAATTTTTACAGCTAATTTGACTTGCCATACTTGATTAATGATTTTACACAGCATTTATAACACTACAAGGAGTTTATAGCTTAAGTTACAGCAAGGTGCCAACCCCGAATATTACATTTTTTTTAGATTTACAACTGTTCTTATCATAGAAAAATATTCAATGCATTCATACCAAAAGTTTAAGACCAACTGGTCGTACATGTGAACTTGGTAATACGAAGCTGTTGTACATGCCCAATACTGTAAATACACTATGAAACTGTTTATAGCTTTACTTGTACAATTATTTAGTAATCTATGACACCTCCTGCAGCTTTAAGGCACGGTTTTACTCTCGTGGGCATGCTCCTGATGAGAATCTGGCAATATTCAATGGAAATGTCTGACCAAATTAATGAAATCATGGTTCTGAGCTCGTGTATGGTTTTTGGTCTTGACTGTGCTAGTTTAGCTCCCATGTAGCTCCAGACATTCTCGATGGGGTTCAAGTCCGGGCTTCGTGCTGGCCATGGCAAAAGTGGAATGTCATTTTCCTCAAATCACTGCATTGACAGGCGGGATCAGTGACAAGGAGCATTGTCTTGCTGAAACACAAAATATCCTCCGTGAAGTTTGTGCGTAGAAGGAAGCATTGTATCTTTCATTGTTTCAATATATTCTTTAGAGTCCTAGAACCGTCAATAAAGCGAATGAAGCATGTCCCTTGCATTGATATGCAGCCCCACACCATGATTGAGCCACCACCTTGTTGCACAGCGGAAGAGAGGCACTCGGGAAGAAACTTCTCGGTCGGTGCACGGCGAACACGTATGCGGCGACAGGAATAGAGTTCGAAGCGGCACTCGTCACTGAAAAGCACCTTTCCCCATCTTTCCATCCTCCAAGTTTTCTTCTGGACACACCAGATACGCCTGTTTTTCCTGGACACATCTGTTTGTAGCGGTTTTCTGATAGCCATGTAGGAATGCAGCCCCTGCTCTCGCAGTCGACGAGATACGGTCATAGCTGACACCTGCTTTCCGGATATCTCTTGAAGCCGTGTTCTCAAAGCTGGCACAGACGCGTCCCGACTTTGTTTGGCGAGTCTTGCGAGTACACGGTCGTCTCTAGGTGACGTTGCCTTCGGTCTGCCATACGAGGTCGATCGTCCACGTTACCACTCTCCCGGTATTTGGCTATCGTTTGCGATACACACGTTTTACTTACATTCAAGGCATTGCCTATTTCTCTTTGACTCTTATGACATTTGAACATACCAATTACTTGCCACGTTACCGTGCTTGAGACACTTGTTTTACCCATTTTACAATAAAAGTGTCGGAAAGAACATTATCAACAAACCTGAACAGTTCTACTAACGCCTCTGTAACAACGAAGCTAATAGGAACTGCTACAGCAGTGCTACCTTGCGAACTGATTGTGAACGTCGTCCTGCTGCAGCAACAAGTGCGCCGTCTCGGTTGGTTATAAAATATATTTACTCAAATTAAAGCTATAAAAGTAAATATTTCTGGCTGGGTGGTCCTAAACTTTTGGTATGAATGTATTGAATATTATTCTATGGTAACAACAGTTGTAAATCGAAAAAAAAAAAAAAAGTTATATTCGGGGTTGGCACCTTGCTGTAATTTAAGCTATAAATTCCTTTTAGTGTTATAAATGCTGCGTAAAATCATTAATCAAGTACGGCAAGTCAAATTAGCAGTAAAAATTTGTTTTGCATAACAAGTGTACTTATTTTCCTTATTTAACTTAATTAAAATAAATTGTATCTTAATAAAGAGTTAGAATATTTTAAAAATTTTTCACCATATTATTGACTTTATGTGTAGGAACCTAAAAAAAAATATACCATGCTATTTACATCAAAAGTTTACGTATTGTTTTAAATGTGATGGTGGTCTTAAACTTTTGTTAGAAACTGTACACAATAAACATATGAATAGTTTTTCTACATGCGTGTAGTGTATTTAGAGAAAAATCAACTCTCCTCTCCATTTTTAAACTATCCATTACTTCCTTGCTGCCACGTGCTTCGTTGTTTATACTCGCAGAACCATAGATAAAGCGAACTAAAAGAAAGGTGGTAAACTTACGCATCGCAAATGTTTCTCGATTTCATCATAAATAGAGTAATTTTCGGACAAAAGGGCAGCCAACCTACGATTACCGTCAAAGCAAAACGATTGAAGGTATCTCATAGAAGCAACATTTTCCGCAGAAGTAAATTATAGCGTCGGAAGCAATCAGCGGCGTACAGAATCAATCGCGAGAAACTAAACGCTATTTCGACAGCCGAAGTAAAGCAAATTACTTCATGACGGGACTTTGCTTCGGCCGTACAGAATAGGTCTGCTGGATAAGAAACTTATATCGCCTGTGTGAACGTGGGTTTGCCTGCGTAAGAATACCGTAGGTGAAGTGGGTGTGTCTCTCGCACTTTTCCAATTATTTGCAGCCCTTATCGTCCCTCACAGTTGTCCTTACGCTCCCATTTCGAGAATCTGTGCACCCTACACGGGCCGGTGATCCACGGCGCTAGCGTGGACTCCAACCACGGGATTGGCTAAGTCCCGGATCACAGTTCCGTCGAGACATCGTTGCTACCCTTCTGTTTGTGCCCGATCTCTGTACTTTTTTTTCCTAAGTTTGACTTGACAGTGATTATGGAAAGCGGAATAAATTATGCCCACAGGGAAATACGGAAGTGGACAATACCATGTGTGTCTACGAACATATATCGCGCGCTTCCTCGGCGCTGTGTACGCCGCTCTGGCGACTTTGCAAGTTCAGCCGCTACTCGATCGTGCGTTCATGACCGCTCTTGACCGTGAGTATGGTTGCATTTTCTTCCTTTTTAATTTATTAATTTTTTTTAATTTTGCAATATTTTGGAATTTACAGCAGTACACGTATGTTCACTTATTCGAATGGATTTTATACGTAATTTGCGAACACTCCTAACAATTAGAACACTCATTAGACCCTACAAGTTTCTACGCAATTACAAACTATTTATAAACAGCCCAATATTTTAACACTCCACGAGCTACATCATCATCAACAAATGAATTACCTTCCGTGCTTCCAGAGGAACCGGACCGCTAGCAACAAGCACAGAAAAGACGCGCCCGCTCTTAAGGTTTCAAATCTAGCCACATCGAGCACTGTATTTTTTCCCCGCGAACCCACCACAAAATCTCAAACTCATCTCCCCACAGGAAATTATAATTTTTCAGCCACTTCCAGCCGAAACCGGCCGCGGTAAGGGGAGGGATGTTGGGAGCAGGGAAACGGGATTGTTGAGGGTGGAACAGTTCCTCGAGCAAAGGTTGCGTGATGGCTGCCTGATGGATACAAAATGGCAGCGAAGACTGTTGCGAAGGGTGTGGGGGAAGTGTTTGACGAAGGGTGGGGGAGGGCGGGGAAGTTGAAGCGTAGGGAGTTGTCCCGGAAATTGCCCTCGACACGAAGCGCACATCAAAAAGAATGTTTCTCTTCCAGAAACGTTTTGAGCCTTTTCCCCCTCCGGGTTTACATCCGGGCTTCCGAGAGAATATAAAAAGCACACTGCGATCACGGCGGGGAGTGTGCATTTCACTCGTAGTGTTGTGGGGATGTCCGGTTGTGCGGTGTCATGGCGTGTCATAGGCCCATTCGAGTGGTTGTGTTATATCTTCAGCCGGTATTGACTTCTTCCCGTCGGCAAATGTCCACCTTCCACCTTGTAAACTGAGGTTATCAACTCTACGCACATCCTGGCCTTACATATAAACAATTTAAAACCAAATTCAGCATTCACTTGTGCAAACAATGATGATAACTTGTTATTTGTAATTGAGGCCGTTGCAGGTTTACAGGCCCTTCTTCTGGATTGTGCAGAAATGAATTCTCTGCAACCTAACTTGTATCCATGGAAATTTTTATCATACTTTTTTGAATCGTTAGTTGGTATCAAAGTAGAAGGTATATAGACAATGTATGTGGTACGGTGTGATCAAAACTTTCAAATGTTAAATTTTCTTAAAAGCCAGTATTGGGGGAATAGAACTTTCTTCTAGCTACAGATTCAATTATGTGACATGTATGAATGAATTTCCAAGTAGGCGTATAGAGGTGAGAAACACAGTTGTATTTCTATCAACAACGTGTATTCTGAAGTAAAAACTTACACATTCTAGAAAAAATGTACAGCTGTGAGCTATTTTTCTAAGTGACGTCCAACACACAAAAATTAAATTTCACGCAGAAAGTTTCTTCCGCGTTTTACATACTCGCAAGGCATCGTGGTGGCTATAACGGGAAGTTTGACTATTAGTATCCAATATAAAATTACGTTACAATTTTACAATATAATTTTCTTATGTTTACAGACGCCATTTATGTTAATATACGTTACAAACCTCCATGCAGTTGAAAAAGTACGAAAAAGTACTAAGTTAACTTGTCTACAATTACGAGAGAATATATTTTGGGAAAATTATTTATGAGACCAATTTACTACTTTACGATTTATGAGGAACATTTATAACTTAATGATTTACTGGTAAAGTTGCACCAACCATTAGTTGAAACACCAATCCGTTCTTAGGTAGCCACCTGGGTAAACGTATTTTGTGCCTTCGAGTCCCAGAAGTCCGGAACAGTAAGGACGACACGCCATGCACATCACTCTTCTCCCTAGCCTCTAGGCGCAAGTCATTGAACTTGCGTGCCGAATTCTCGTTGACAACTGGCATTTATGAGACACTCACTGGTGACTTTACTATTTTGTGACGTAATATTTAAAATAAAGGTGTATCGTACACGACTATACCTTTTAAAAAGATTCTGGGCCAAGATGTTCATAGAGGACAACAGAAACTTCAAATGTTCGCAATATTCGGTAGTGTAAAAATAAACTTTAGGGATACGTAGAGGAGCTGAAATTAGCATGCTCTCGTGTATAGGTGGTTCACATTAATGTGAGCAATTCCCAACACTTATAATAATAATAAAAACAATTATATTATTTGGGTTACTCAAGAAAGATTTTGAGAGTAGTGAAATGTTTATACTAGTTTTTAGTTACATGGAAGTTTACGTATTAAAAATAGTAAAGAGGGCGGCATAATGGCTCACAGAAAATCAGTTTATCCTGGACCGCCTATAACGTTTTTAAATGTTATTCCTAAGCAGACTGAACTTACACACGCTGAGCCACTGCACACTTCTCAGCGACCAGGGCAGGAGTGAGTGAGATATTTTGGTCAGCACATAACATCGAGGTCTTAAGCGCTGGTGTGGGATGACATGAGGTGAGTATGGAGCAGTGTCGGAATGAATGGATGGGGGAAATGGGAGATCCCCGAAAAAAAACCCGCCAACCAGCGGCATCGTCCGGCACGATTCCAACATGCGAAAATCCGGGGACCGACCCCGCCGGGAATCGAGCCCGGATCGCCATGGTGAGTGGCGAGAGGTCTGTCCTCTTGACTACCGCGTCCCCACCAGGGCAGGAAGCAACATTCAATGCGCATTACAGAAAATCATGTCTGCGCTCTACTATACGCATAATCCCACGTTTATATAGCTCCAGGAGTTTGATAATTTTTTAACCTCTTTTACATATATGTTACCATTCCATAAACTTTGAAAACAAAATAATTTATGTTGCGACCAAGTCTCACAATCCGCCGTTTGTTGAAGGCTAAATCATATCATCACACTACCCTTTTGGTGTTGTGTAGTTGTCACCGCTATCGCGTGACGTAACTGATACTGCATCACTGCTATGTATAATAAAGTTAAAAATTCATTCACACGCGCGAATTACAATGTGTGGTCTGCCTAACATTTTAAAAGACCAGTAATTTAAAATAGTTAAACGCCAACCAAAACATCTGTTACAATGATTGGTTGCATTATTTGCCTCACAATTTATTCAGCGATAAGTTTGTGAACCAGAAAACGCATTAACTGAAGTGGAAAAATATTCGAATAATAAATGCAAGTAAAAATTAGTCTGTATTTTAACAGGTTTCATAGAAAATTTCAATGTGTGTGTAGTTCTTTATACCTGGGCGAAGAAAAAATATTTTAACTGAGGGCGCTACTTAACATTCCATATAGTGAATGTAAATAAAATGTTTTTACCTATATTGTAAATTATGTATAAACTGGCAACTATATATTAATAGAAATCATACTTCGTGGCATTGTGTTTTATGAAGCAAATATATGCGTAGCAAATTTCTTCAATGCGGCATTTCCAGTCATGGAATTCATATTGTAGTACCAATAATAATCAAATATAAAATTTAATTACTCAATCGCTTTTTAGCAAGGTAAATAAAAATAAAAGTTTGAAAATATTTTCATAAAGGTTGAAGAATTAATCGTACTACTTTATACGTCTGAGATTTTGAAAAACTGTAAAATTATTTTTAATGTTTTTTTTTAATACATATCACCCTTTTCAACCCTACCGCTTTTTTACTTTTTTTTATTTTCGCGTTAAGTATCTCTGCATCTCGACGAAATCAATAGCTATAAATTATTTAAAACCACATTTCACATGTTTACCCATTCTTAGGAGCAGCCGTATTTCGAAAAATCTTCGAAATTTATTTTTAGGTATTTTTGTAAGTGTTCTACTACAGTGAAAATCTCGAGAGTAACATGTCGTTCACGATTTATATCTACGATTCATATTCATTTTAAAACCCCAAAAATACCACAATACAGCAGTAAGTCTACTTATGCTTACAATGTGGATATATGAACAATAGTCAACCTTCAAAAGACAGATAAACTAGAATGTTATTCATTACATACACTTCGCCAAAAAAAAATAGCAGTGCCTATGATTAAGAATGAAAGAAACTGGTCTTCTTATTTTAACTGACAATTCATTCTTATAAAACTTTTTAAGATTTAAAATTGCAATTCTGTGAAAATTGTGACATACGACACCAATTAACCTAATTTCCGAATTAGTCATGACTTTGTATGTGGCCTTACTTTCTCATGCACGGTAAAAAAAATGTATGGATTCACTCTGTGTACGGTTACAAGGGAGGTATATGTAATGTATTAAAACAATCCGCTATTTACGCCTTGTACAATACGTGTCATAACTTTAAATATTGAGCCAGCTTATTCAGTTTCTAAGACATTCCATAAAATTCAAATAGCAAGATTTCTAAACTCTAAATTCGTGTGTTCTAGACAAAATTATCTTAAAAATAAACTGATTTAAGTAAGTGAAATACCTAATAATCACAAACAAAAGTTGCCAAATAACTAATTGTTATGTAAACAATGATTATGAAACGTTTATGAATTTCCTTAGCAAGAATTGATAATTAAAGAGATAATATGTTTTTTTTCTCGGAACGTAGCTCCCAGAAGTTAGAGATTAATATTTCCATGTATATCAAAATAGATGTTTATGAACACTACTCCTTCAACGATTTTAAATAATACATTGGCGTATTTAAAATTTACTGTACAATTGTATTTAAGATGTTCAGCGGAAATTTACAAAGAGTATACAAGAATAAAAACCGTCCACATAATGTTATGCGTGAAATTTGTTGGTTTTGAGTGTTAATGTTAAGTTTTCTTTTCTTCCCCCCCCCCCTACTTGGTCATAATTGCATAATTTTCATTTTTCGCCCGTATTTGTTCGTTGTCTTATAAAAATCACTTTTATGAGTAAGTGAAAGAATTTTTTGGCCTCAAACGCTTCAAACAGCTACAAAAAGTTATCTCTTATTAAGAAAGTATGGAACTAAAATATCGTAACCATGACGTAACATGTATTTCAGATACACAGTAGAAAAGATAATACAGTTTTTATCTTTTTTATATTTACTGAACTGTTGCATAGTAAGCAACTGTGTGGTTGTTGCATGATATTACAAAATTATGCTTTCCTAAAACAATAGAATTTATTAAATACAATAATATTTAAATTTACATTTCTTCGTAGCAGCTTGTTTCCACTCTTAAGAAAGCTTGCGTTAAGTTTACTAATGATTTGCTGTAACATAAGTCTGTTTTCGATGGGAAAACTATTTTTCACTGTATTCGTTCTCGGTCTCAGTACAGACCTCTACAATTATCTGAACTTTCCTTAAACAGAAACAAGAATCCTTATTGAGTGAGCTGGGTCTGAAATATTGCCTGTCTCAGTCATCTTAGTGGCTCACATACTAAATACTGAACCCTTTCGTTATATAGTAAATGTTCGTTACATTAATAAATACATTTCAAGACGGTTACAAACTATAAACAAGCTGTAATAAGAGCGCGCTGATTAAAAAACACTGAACCGACATGATATGCAGTTTCACAAGCTAGCAATTTGGAAGAATACGAGACATTCTAGTAAGACAAGTTATAGAGAAACCTAAACAATACTGATTTTATTTCAAGTTATAAACAACTACAAATTTATTGCAAGAATGTCAGTTTTAAAACATCTTACACATTCACACTACCAATGCACACTAAACCGCATAAAAGAATATATATATATATATATATATATATATATATATATATATATATATATATATATCTGCCAAAGGTAAAAACTCGGAACAAACAGGCAGTGCAAGGAATGTTTGCCTGGTATATTAACATTTCTGTACCGTGGCACGCCTATTCTTATTCGGGCTACCCGAAATCGCTAACATATTTGACGGAAAACTTGAAACTTTGTTTATATAATTTTAAAAATTCAGCATGCCTATTAGAAACATGACACGCTAAAACACCGGTCATGTGCCAGCCGAGGATTTATTATACATACCATCAATAATTACCCATGAGAAAACCTATCGGGCCCAAACAGGGTCAAGCTGGGAAACAAAACTATTTCTTTTGAACATGTTTACAATTGCCAAATTATGTTTTACAATAACATATGTATTTTAATTGTGAACTGAATGTGAAAACACTGTTTTTTCTAAATCGAAACATTCTGTTTAACTGTGACTTCTGTGTCCAATCGCTCTGATTATGTGTACACTACATTTTTTGTATGTGTCAAATGAATGTGATTTATAAAACAATTCTGAATTTTATTTTTAATATTCCTCTTACAGAAACGTAATCACAATATTTAACGTATTGTAATAAGTATTTTTAAAGGTTTATTTATGTTGGCTAATAGACACAAATTTAATCTTAATCTTTCAAGCTTCACAGTTTTAATAACATTTTTCGGAATATGACTATGGAGCCTGCATACAGAAGACGCTTAATTCATAACTATTTTTTTATCTATAATTATAACTTTAAGTGCATTTTATTTACCCGAACTTATTTCTCCCGTTGCCCATTCTCTACAACGAGGTTTAACTGTCGTACATACAGGCCTAGTATTGGCACACAAGGCTCTTGGTGAAATACATGTGGTCAATAAATTATGTTCTCGAAAACAGTATACGTTTCGGAAAAAGCAAGGCTACGATATTTGTTAATTACTGCGTGAAGGTAACTGTTTGTAGAGAGATTTAAATATTTCGCCGCATCGTCACGTAATTGTTCGCAGAATTTTTAGTTGTATGTTGCAATACTGCAATATGTGTTATTTAACCAATACGCTGAAAAGTCGGTATAGGGTCCATATTACAATTTTTTTGTAACGTATAACGTAATCAGAAATGATCTGTACGTTAACATTAATGGGGGGTGTGGGTATCTAGCGTATAGATCAACACTAGCATTAGCTTTGCACATGTAATGAGTGTAAATAGGACGTATGAAATTAGACAAGAGAAATCTGTATTTTATTAGAATGATTAGTGAAATGATTGTTCAAACAATACGAAACATTACCGA
>PNEQ01119018.1:40969-89508 GCA_003012365.1 Medauroidea extradentata
CAAGGGCAGAATACTTACTTGAAGAACGTAGACAGATTTTACCAGAAGTAGGTAATTCAGTTTAAAATACTGCATTTCTTTTCACCGTACCAAAGCGTCTGAATCTCCATCATTACCCTTTAAAAAGCCAAAACGTTCTGTCCATAGTCCTCCTTCTTTCGTTGTTCCCAGCATAGCACACCTACACTCACTTTCTAGGAATACAATTTTCTCGATATTCAGTTAGTTACTGTCCAAAGCACATACGGATTTTACCTACAAAACTTTGTGGAAGCAGTCACAAATATAAAATATAAATAAAATTTGACATTTACGTCACCAAAGATAAAACATACACTATATGCTAATATTTCACCTAGAATACGGGTTTTCAGATCAAAGCAAACAAATTTACACGTATTAAGAATTTAAAGAAAACAATATTAAAATTAATTTTACCAATGCAGTGACTTAGCGAAAATGCTATGTTACAATGTGTACCCTGACTATTTGAAACGGAAATAATTTGTAACTGCTAAAACTCGTGTTTATACTCCAACGCAATTTTCATAACTGGGTTTTTTGTCATAATGTTTGTAATAACAATGTAGCCACCTGCAAGTTAACGTCTACCCGTCGTTAGATTAATGACATAATGTCATTAAATTTTTGCGCTTTTCAGTTTATTTGCGTTTCTTAAAGCGACTTTAAGTGGCTGAACTACTGATTCGTAGAGAAATACAAGATGCCATTTAAAATTATTGTGAATTAATCAAATTCTGGTAACAAGCTTAACAATCCGACAACTAACTTTAGTGTTACTAAAATTATCAGCAGTTAATCCACATATTGTGTACATAAAATAATCCATCAGTTGAGCTTGCAATACTAAAATGTGGTTAATCCGCATCTCCAGAAGCAATTAAACCAGCTGAACTATCGAAAGTATTTTTGTTTTTAAAATAAAGCTGTCTAAAAATAATCTCAGGATTTTTTGAAATTCGATCTAAAAAGCCGTTAAAAATAACACGTGTTTCCAATTAGTCATCTAAATCTTTTAAATCCGTTGAGATATCGAGATAATTATTTGACTAAAATGAAGCTTATGTAAATATATACAAATCAAACTCAGTATTGTATGAAATTATACTATTAAGGGTGTGAAAAGCAATTAAATGTTACGTAACTCCTGAAAAGTCAGCACGACAACGGATAAACAATTCAAAGTTGTTACTTTTCGCCATCCTATTCATAAATTATTTGACGGGCGGTAATAAGGGCATAAGTCATGTAAAAATATAATTGCACTTATGTAGTTCTTCTTGTTCAGGAAAGTGGTGCGAAGGCTAAAGAAACGTGTTAATGTAATGAGAATTGTGCCTTATTGAACGGCTACTAATAGCTGCAAGAAAAACACAAGTCTCAATGGGTAATAATTCGACTTATGCCTTTCTTACCGCCCTCTAAAGAATTAACCTCTTTGGTCTTGGGTCTGTACACACATAAGAATTTTCACGACCTACCTTGAAGCATTCGTTTGGAATGATATGTCTGCGGTATGGAGGTTTCGGTGTCGTATTCCTCGTATGACTTAGCGACGGGAATTATTGTGCTATTAGCCTATTATATACGCATATATTAGTGGCAGCTGGAAGATTGTGACGGGACAATCGATGTATTTGGACTGCTCTGGACAACTAAGGTCTTGAAAGCCGGTAAGGAGCGACATGGGTTGGATATAGAGCAGTGCCTGGAGTGAAGAGTGGGGGAAACCGGAGATCCTACAGTGTCATCATCCAGGCACAGTTACTACTTGGAAAAACCCGGTTGAACCAACCGGGGATCGAACGCGGATTACAATAATGTTGTTAAATATCAATATAATACCGCCCAAAGCTTTGCCGCAAAAAGGGTATTGGTGAGGGCTTGTGATGTGCACATATTAAAGACAGCTGCCAGACTTTTTTCAGTTTTAATTTTAGCGTGAACGTAATACTGTAAAAAACGTATAGCCAACGACGCCCACGGAAAACCATGATACTTTAATTTAATTTGTCATTGTCTGTTGTTAACGAGTCAGCGTTTTAATGAGACCGATTTCACCGGAAAATTTTAATTCGAAAACTGGTAGGGACAAGAAAACCCGAAAAGAGATTATCATTTTTACGAAGTTATTATTTTAAAAGCATTCGTGAAACAGTAATGTGCAATCAATAGAAATTTCCAACGTTAAGGAAAAACTTTGTTAGCTAGCAGATGGCGCGCTCTCTACACTGAACGAATACAATCTATAGTCACTTCTATTGAGTGTAATCATAGAGGTAATATATAGTTACTCTAAGAGTGTAATGCATTCATTACATTTGTTTTTTCTTCATAGAAGTCTCACGTACAGATTATATTTTAACCTCAGAATAAAATATACATGCATATACTACCTCTATGGTTTTACTATGGTTAAATTATTTCTTCTTCTGTTCTGGAACAACAAGACAATATATACGGGAACGAGTCTGTGGAGTCAGTTATCGTATTCTATTGACCTACGAATTTCTGGTTTATTCAGTTGTCTTTTGTGCTGTAAGTTAAGTATTTCAAGTTTAATTTCACGTCATTTTTGGGCTGTAAGTGGCTCGTATTAAATGTGTAATAAAACTCATCCACTTACTGCATATTTATTTGTGCCGCTTGGTTTTGAATTTCATTTAAGTGTTTTTGTTAGGTAACAGGCCGTTTCATTTCTTCAAAATGCTGAATTGGAATTAATAATTTGTCGTCTCATTTATCCCACAATTATTTTTGATTCTCTAAATAATAACTCGCTGTTTCACTAATTCATTTTAATTTTAACTTTGATTCTCTCAACATTACGTAAGGCAATCAGCTATTAACATGGAAGGTTCGGGAGCTTGTAGTGAATCACGTTGTAGAAAACGGGAACATAGATAATTTGTGTACATCCTGTATATATACGAAAATAACACACTCTTCGAACTATGTCGCTATAGTTTTAAATATTCGGCACATTTATTAGAAACATCAATTCCGGGCCCCTCAAAATAGCCAAAAATGGTTTTTCCAAACTGCCGTATACGGAAAAATGAGAACCGTTTTCGAACAACACAACTATAGAAACAAGCGTTAGACATTGAACTATGCTTCCCACAAATAAGATAATGAGGTCACCGCTTAAAGTCACATAGATGAAAGGATAATAGTAAAGCACTGCACGCCATCTGAGCAGCTTGTGCGGAGAAGCGATAATGCATTAAATACGTCGGTCAATGGCGCTCTTACCGCTCCTTTCTCTCACACACAAACACAGCCTATTTAGGGAGGCCCCTTAAGAATGGACGATGAACTTCATTAACCTGTGGAGTTCCTCAACAGCATCAACCCGCCCGGTTTGCCTCATCATAAGATTCGCCTCAAGGTGGAAGCTCCAGTAAAGTTACTACGAAATCTCAACCCACCAAAACTCTGCAATAGTACCATGCTCCAGGTAAAATGTTTGCAAAACAATTTAATCGATGCTACAGTCATATTTGGGTGTGCTCGGGGTGAATCAGTTTTCGTAACACTCATACCATCTGTTGCCGTTTTGAATTAAAAATAATGCAATTCCCTATCAAAGCCTGTTTTGCTATGACTATAAATGAGGTCCAAGGACAGTCGCTAAAGGTTACAGGGATAGACTTTGGGGAGCACTGTTACTCTTATGGGCAACTCGGTTTGCCTGACCCACTACTGACGTCTACAAAGAGGTTCTAAAATAATTAAAATAATTTCACATCCAACCAAACGGAAAAAAAATAATTTCTCCACTCACCTATGTACTCATGCACAGTCCAAAACCGCTCAACGTAAATGTATTAATTATAAAGTGTGGTTTCCCCTTGCGATTTAGGCGCCCATTAAGGAGGATAAAAGACCTAAAATGTATTCTCAGTATTTCCACGATACCCCATCAATGCAATGAGCTTTTGCTGTGTACTGTGTTTATGAAAGATACGCATTTAAATGCCAAAAAGTAATTTAAGGGTTTTTTCGAAGTTTGAATACTTAGGAGGTGGAAAGTAGTAAAAATAATTTTTGATAAATCCTCAATACCTCATTAACCCAAGTAGCTATCGTTATGCTCTTTATTTTAAAAATTTACTTACTCGAACAATTTAAGATTTCGAAAATTAAGTGGGTACATGGTGATAAAATATGTTTCCGAAATGTCTATAATGTTTTATAAACCTGTAGAGTTAATGTTAAGCACTTTGCTTGAAATATTTGAGAAGATAATTGACAAACTTAAGGTCGTTTAAGGATTTTAATGTTACTTTGACTAATTAGCAGAGAAAAAAGTGGTGGGGGGTAAATCAAGTTTTCGATTTATTGTTGATACCAAATTAACCTGGTAGGTTATCGGCATGCTTTTTTGTTTGAAAAATATTCTTAAATAACAAATTATAGTTTCAGTTTTTTAGAAATATAACTGTCAAGGAGGAAAAAGACATTACATGTGTTGTCTCTGAATGTGCGTACCCAAAATTACTTAAATTTGGCTCAGTGATTTTGAGGAGACTGATTTCGGCGTAAAAATCTGAGTATGAAACATAAAGCATATGTGACATAAAAGAGAGTACAAACACTAACCAAGATTTTAAACAGAATATTGCGGTTTCTATTAAATTATTCCACGACGGCAAAGTTACAATTTCGTGTAGCTTTCCGCTAAGAGATAGTCATTTAAATTAAACTAACAGTATATTTAATTTCTAATTCGAGAACCATAAGACATTCATTTGGAATATATTACTAACTTAATCGGTCTGAATATGTCGACAGTAGTATACCACATAGAGAAATAATTTTTAAGGAAGTAGCTCCTTTAAAATAATTATTTTTTGTTAACATAGATTATGTAAAGTTAAGCTTGTTTTAGTTTAGTGGAGGTAGGACAACGTTGGGCGATATTACGTTAATATTGTCGAACTTTGTTTAGTACCTACATTTAATAAAAATATAAGAGTGATCAATAACAGATACGGTTAATCTTTATGCATATCACGCAAGAACTGAAAATCCGAGTAAACTATCTTATTTATCTTGGATTCTTCGTAATATTTCACAAATTTAAAAAATATGAAGGAATTTATTTATAAAAAAATTCAGATGTTTACAAGCATAGCTTACAATAATAAAACACGTGGCAGATGTGACTCCAAACGTACTTAATCGATGAAAAACGTTCTTAATGCAATGAAGTGAGTGTAAAATTGAAACTTATATAATTAATTTTATTAGATTATGCTTTTATATGAATTCAGATAATCGGTGAGGGAAAATATATAATAATGATATATAACATTATTTATCTTTTTAATGTCATGGAAAAATTGCATGTTCATCTAATCACCAACTTAAACGATACGTTAATATTTATTTCCTACATACGTTAAATGACATAAGTAAACAAGTCAAATAAATAACTGTTATTTACAACGTCAAAATAGTAAAAGAAATTTAGGTTTGATTACTACGACTTGCTTTGGCGTTCTAGGGATTCGTTCGGAAAGTTTATATTTAATTAAAAATGAAAACTTTTCTTTTCACTCAAAGAAAAATTATTTGAACACAAACATTTTACAATTTCTTGCTTAGTAACTGAAAAAACCGAGTACAAAGCAGAGAGAAAATAAAGAAGTAATAACGACAGTGACTAAAGAAAAAGGAAAACTGTAACAACAACAACAGCAAAATTACTTAAAGAAACATAGCTGTGTATAAACGTCCACGTTATACAAGGCTCGAAGAAAGTTCTAATGAGACCGTAGGTTGATTTGCAAAGTTTCAAGAAGAAAAGCCGAACCTGCTTTGCCATTTCCAGGATTCAGTATTTCCTGGAAGGAGAATTCACCTCAGTTTTTCTGTCTTGTTAGAAGTGTTGTACTGTTGAACTGGAAAATTAATATGACTTTTGTATTTCCATCTGGAATACATGGCCGTTGTTTTATAATGTATATGTATCATATATGAGTAATGAAGTTGAAACTTAAGCGACTGTCGTAATTGTTTTGAGCAAGAAAAGCAGATTACAATAATACATTGCCAACTATATGTGTTTTATCTTGTTAGCCTATATCATAGCATCCTTACCTCTTGCTTCTTATCTTTGGTCAGCCGCGGCACACCACCCAAGTGTTCAGATTTTCTGCTCGTGGTGTGGGTGTAAAAACATTGACTTTATGTACGAAGTTAGTACGGGCCGAGGTAGTTGACTAGTAAGATCACACACCTCCTACAAAGGCTCTAGCCGATCCGAGTTCGGTTCTCGGCGGAGTCGGACTCCGGACTTTCGCATGTGGGAATCGTGCCGGACGATGCCGTTGGTCGGTGGGTTTTCTCGGGGATCTCCCGTTTCCCCCGCTTTTTCATTCCGGCGATGCTTCAAACTCACCTCATATCACCCTTCACCAGCGCTAATGGCATAGATGTTAATCGCTGACCAAAATCTCTCGTTCACTCGCGAAGTTAGTAATGTCGAGATAAGCTAATTTACAAAAGGGCTTAAGAGGCCCTCCTCGTTGCCATAAAATCACACTGCAGCGTGCTTGAAGAAAAAGGTTTTACACCGAAACTAATACACGTGTGTTCACGCCGTTTATCTACGAAAAGAACACACACTTCAAACGACTGCCCTTAAGTATTTTCAAGACAACACACGTATTATAAATCCCCTTTTAGGGCACGTCAAAATGGGTCAAAAGGGGATTTTCAGTCTACTATAGCGGAAAATATATTAGCCGAACACATGTGAAACCACTTAAGGGTAGTGCATTGGACTTTAGTAAAGTGATTTCGTAAATAAAACAATAGGGTCACCACTTGAAGTCCCATAGGAAATTTGTTTTTTTCGTGAAGACTGCAGGCTTTAAGCGTAGAGGCGACGCACCATTGTATGGCCCATACGACGTCGCCCTTAGCACCACACCTCATTCACACAAACACATGTGCCACGAGGCGGGCCCCTTAATATTCGTTTAATACTTTGTCAGGCATGAGAGGATATCTGTAAATTTTCATAAATAACCTTACAGGAAGCTAAAACGATGAATATCAATATTCATATTGCATTTCCTTGTTGCTTACACGTGTATAGGGCTACATGTGTCCTGACTTTGTGAACTTTATCGGTTTATACTGAAGCAAACTTGTATTACCAAAGGGGGTAAGTGTCGCCACTTTGGAGATACGTGTTTTTATCATAATTCTTATTCCAGTTTCATTTCCTGAAAAATTAACTTTTTTAGAACATAACATAGTTTTGTATATAATAACTTAGGGCGTGATAAACAATTGCCTACTGATTCTGAATCCGTCCAAAATGATTTTTCAATATTCTACTTTGGACGTTTCTACACGATACGTTAACACAGACATTCCATGAATACTAACTTCTAGTAAACCGCATATTTAACTCTGTGTGATAACGTGTCGAGGATTGTAATTATGAAACTCAACATATAATTTCTTCTTCAAAATTAATTAATTTGAGTTGATAGATGCTGTCCTTTTGTATTAAATGGCGTTTGTTGAGACTAAATCATACGCCTTGTCTGCACAAAAGATTTTAAATGTTTAATTATAACTATGAAATAAAAAAACGTAGCCTATTAGTGTTTCATTAAAAATCAAACGAACAATTCTATATCATTGCTTACTCAAGTGTGAACACGAAAGTTTATGTCTAAACTTTTAACATTTGAACACTTTTTTCAGACCAGCTACTAGCCTGAACGTCGCGTAGGTTTTAATAAAAAAAAATATCACGACGATAGTCTAAAATTTCTATGCGACAAATTCTATGTAGAAAATGAGTGCTTGATTATCTCTTGCGGCCATTTCGACGCACTCTTCACACCAGCAAAGAAATTCAATTGGAAATCACATTATTAGACAATTTTCTGTGTGCAAAAAGTGTCATCTGTTTGAAAGCTACTTCTAAATATTCCGCATTTAGGATCACTTTTTTTACTCCTAAAGTTTCACAACATGCTAAATGCGCCTAGTCTAAATAGAGTTCTTAAACACGTTTGGTCGCTCTTCTATAAAACTCGATTTACTTCGCTGAAGTTAAAAAAAAAAAAGTGTTTAGGAGTAAATCCTGCTCTACCAAGGTTTTTTTTGTTTGTTTGTTTGTTTGTACACAACTCAAAAACGTTTTTGCACAGCCCACATACGTTACGTGCTTTACGGTCCATTTTTTTATACATGTGTAAGGTAAAGTGTATGTGTTTCTGACTCACGTAGTGTGTACATAAATTCACTGCGCCCAGTAAATTTTGGATACATACTATATCTAAGTACAGTCGATGGTAAACCTAATGTTAATAGTAAATGCAAATGTTTCTTTCCTTACAAGATTTGAGGCTATCGCGGACATATTTTTTCATTTCGTAATATCGTTCATAAAACATCTAACAATTGGAAAGGCTGCAAAAATTTTTATTACTTATCTTGGAATACGGTACCTCAAAGCTGTCAAATACTTCAAAATATATGTGTAGTCCCTGATATGTTTTATTTCAGAACGGAAAAACCTATTCGAACATTACGCAAATAAAACTACATAATTGTTTATTATAAAACTAATATCACTCAACATGCTGCGTTGAAATTAAAGGTCATTTTGTTGCAAACACCTCATTACACTTAATCACGCAAACGGAGATTGGAGATTTTACTATCAAAAATTTAGCTATGTAAATGCTGTAAATTCGATGTGATATAAAATACTCATAAGATATGTGGACTACAAAATGGGGGGAAGGTTGAATGTAGGTGTTAATAGTTATCATAAAAATAAATCGTAAAAAGTTGTTTCAACAGCTGTAACGTAAAACTGCTCCAGAAAACAAATGGTAGCAGTAATATATAATAAAAATAGTGACAATTGATAAATTCATGTCTTAAGAATCGTGGTTAAACTTTCGTGCATAGTATATAACGTGATGAATGTCCTGATACACGTTTATCTTACTTCTGTTTATGAATATGTAGCTTTAAATGTATTGATTTTAAAAATGTTATTATCAGGTCGTGTAACACGTTGCTGCTCAAATAAAATTAACGTCAGAGCACTGTGACTCAATCAGAGTGTTTTTATTGAACAGAGCATCAGTTTCGACTGCGTTGTGCACATTCCCCTTCTAGAATAACAATTCCAAACAACGTTACCCAGAAATCGTCCATGTTGGTTTTCCATAAAATTTACTTTTTTTTTTTTTTTTTTTTTTCGTTCATCGCAATTCAGTCTTAATTTATTTAAACGTCTGGTGTGGTAATATGTTTCAAATTAATTAGTGCAAAATTCTCTTCAATATCTTCCTTTACTGCTGGCTTTTCGTAACCAATTTTTTCACAATTAAGTGCATTTTCTACATATTGGTTGTGACACAGCAACTATTTAATTGTCTCTATTCGTGGTGAGTTTAAGTAAACATTTTTAGTTGATAAATTTGCTTTTATTATGGTTTTAAGTATGTGCCAGAGAACTTTATTTTGCGTACATAAATAAATTTAGTTAACTAACAATATTTACGTAAATATTTTAAACGCAACTAATGCTGAGTGAATATAAACTCTATAAGAATGTTACAAAGTATAACTTTTTAATGAAAATATATTACACACATGTGTTAATTAGCAGGATTTCATTCGCATTGGCTGCTTGCCACGTGACTGACAAAAATACAACATGTGGGGGTGACGGGTTATTGTAATTATGGCATTGTCCGTGACGTCATGCCGGATCGTAGGCTGTGAGCGACAAGTTAATTATCTGCAAACATTTCAGTGATTAAAACGTGAAACAAGCAACGTTGCTCCAAATTTCGAAACAATCAGTGATGTGGCATTGTCAATATTTGCTTGTGTGGTACCGGACGAGTCTATAACCTGTGTAACGCAAGCAACGCCAGCTATGCACAACTCTGGGTTCCTTTAAGGGCGTTCAAGTGCGATAAAATCATAATTTTATATTTTCATGAAATATTGTTAGTTTTGTAGGCGATACTCGTGCGTACATTTTGCTATTATGAAACAATTTTATCTCTCACAGTTTTCTCATAACGGGATGTCAAAGTCAAACTTTGCTTGTTTCGCTGCAATGCAAATAGTGAATACCAACTGACCTACTTAAACAAAATAATTCACTGTGAACCTACGTCCCATGATCTATGCAATAAACCATTAAAAAAAAAAAACCACAACGTAATATTTTGAATTTAAAAAATCGCAAAAGTACATAAAATTTTTGCGAATTCAGGAAATTTTTTAAATACGAAAACAGTTGGCGGGATTTTTTGAAGGTTTTATTACGTAGCCGATAGTATTTTATTTCACTGTAAATTATTTCACGTACGTAAGTAAATTGGTTTTCACTATTTGCATGGCAGCAGAACATGCAAATTTTGACTCTGACGCACCGTTATGAGAAAACTATGGCAACTAAAATTGTTTTTCACAAGTATCGTCTACATAGCTAACACTGTTAAATAACAATATGAAATTATGACTTTATCGCATTAAAACACTTTTAATGGGTCACCCTACCTGAGATGCAAATGCGACTATTATTATTTTCCTCACGATACTATTATTGAGCATTATAACTATATACCTGCGAAAAGAACATACACTTCAAACTATGTCGATGCAGTTTAAGAAGTTAGGCAAGTTTATTTAGACACGTCGTTTTCGGAACCCTCAAACTGGCCATAAATGGCTTTCCCAGACTGCCGTATATGGAAAATTAACAACCGGATTCGAAAAACACAACACTAGAAACCAGCGTTAGACTCTGAACTATGCTAGCCACAAATAAAAATATTCGGTCAGCGCTTAAGAGTACTGTGTACTGGTGTGAAATTTCCGCGTTTGACGCGCGGTAACAGCGGAGTGATAAGAGCCAGAGCACCACTCTCGACAATATACACATGGTCTCTATTCCCAGCTCTGAACTGGCGTGCAATGTTTTCCTAGAACTCTTTTTCCTATGAGACTTTAATTAGTGACCCTATAATTTTATTTTTCGCAAAGTATGAAGTAAAGACCAATGCACGCACCTCATTTTGCAATTTACCGATTAAGGTCGTATTTTCAGAGTTACCGCAGTCTGAAAAAAGGCGTTTTTTTTTTTTGCCATCTCCAGAGCCCCAAAAATCATGTTACTAACTATAATACTTAATTTTCAAAAAGTGGCATACGTAGTTTCAAATGGGTGTTACTTTCATATATAACAGCAATAAGAATAAGTTCAGCGGTTTCGCGTAAGAAAGTATTCGCGTGACACGCCACAACACCGTCCAACGGCTAAGTACACAGTCTTCTTAAAGTCTAATAGGTTAAAGAATAGTTGCAAAGCTCAGCATGCTAGCTGAGAGGCCTGCACGGAGCTGCGATAATACGTTACATACGCTTGTGAGCGGCAACCTAACAACTCCATCGATTATCTGCCTCACATACACAAACGCAGCGAATCTAGGGAGGACCCTTAACAACGAGGTCCTTCTGCTGTTTTAGTAAGTTTCATTTTTTAAATCCTTGAAGGAAGCAGATATCGCAAAACCGTTACATAGAAACATAGAAATGTAGGCCGATGTTTGTATACTATTAAGCTTTTTTTTATTAGGTCGATAATTAGCAAAAATTGTATAAACATATTATTTTGAAAACATTAGACTACATAGAACAAACAATTTCCAGCATATTTACGTAACGGTTTTTCGATATATTTCAGGATTTAAAAATTAAAACTGGCAAAAATAGCACAAATAGGGACTCGTGGTCTTAAGAGCCGAAGTAGGTGAACATTTGTTGAAAGGATAACACAACAGACATGCCCGTACCAGGATTTGTGCCCAGGACCTCACGCACAATAATCCGACGCCTGACCGACTACGCTACTGAGACCGGCTACAACGCTAGGGTTGGTGGACAAGGAAGGTAAATAATTGGTTTTAACATATCCACAGCTGGCTTATTAAATCTCGCAACTGACACGTTGTAACCTTGACAACTCACATCTGAATAAAATATTGCAGCATTGACACAAACCGTATCAAACGTTTTAAATCTTACTGCGAGCATTGCACCGATGAGATATTTTATTTATTTTATCGGCACACCACTCACAATTTGCCTTCGAAATCACACGCAGCTTCAGCTACAGCGATAAAGTGCCAAAAACAAAGTACTAGTTACGGTACGTGATCTAAGGTACGGTACGGTGAAATCCACAATCGTCTGTGCGGACGGCATAAAACAACACACGCAGTATTGCCTACGCGCTACGCTCTGCATTGTGCCTTTAGCACGAAAACGATGGGTTCTAGGCAATTACTACAAGCGGAACCTTTTTGTTTCATATTTCATATCGTTTGATAATTCGCGTAAGAATATTCCAATATTCTAACGGCAAACAAGTAATATGACAGTGACCATTCCTTTTAGTTTCACATGGGTTGAAGGTATCAACAAGCGTTTACTGTGGGGTTGTCCGTTGCTTTAATATCACCTAAAATTCTTACTAATTTAGAGGCAGTTTACATCAGTCAGTTTCCAGTTGTGGGGAAAAATTTGTATTCAAATTTGATATTAAAAATCTCTTTTCCTTTAATATTAAGGTTACATACAAAATAACAAGCGTTTTTCATAATAAACCACCTGCCGGAGTAGGCCGGAGATTTTTGTGCACATTCTATATTAGCTATTCAAGATAAAGTTATCTCTCTTGAAGGCTGTTTCAACAGTATTTAGATAACCCTAAAGAAAATAATGTTCTTTTAGTGTTAGATGTCATCTTTATAGATCGATAAAATGGATAGACTAAAATTTGTCGATTCACATAGATGAGGCAATGAAAATATTGGCAATGCTAAAAATAATAGACTAAAATTTGTCGATTCACATAGATGAAGCGATGAAAATATTGGCAGTGCTAAAAATAAAATTTTAACAGAACCTTGAAAAGTAACGTATTATAATAAAATAAAGTCAAACGCCGTAAACGTGAGACTATCGGTCATACTCAAAAGACGGAAGAATAAATAATTACGGAACATATATTTTGTTTGTTTAAATTAATTATTTTAGTTATTTAATAGCAGTACTTTCGTACATAATTGTAGTGAGTACCAAACGTATTAAACCTGGCCATTTGAAAGTGAACTTAAACTTGCTGTTTGGCAACGCACAGTTAAAAATTGCTCTAAATTTTCACTATCTGAGTGTTAGTACTTGCCATTCTACAGAAATATTTGCAACTGAGAGCTATGAGTGCAAATACGGAAAGTTACAATGCATTGTGTAAAATATTAATAAAAAAACATCTGAATACTACAACTTTTTATTTGGGTTTGAAACAAAATACTTAGCAGGGCTTTGTGTTTCTATGATTTACTTCCATTATTGAGCGAACTCGAAAAAAAAATCTGATTGTACTAAATATTATATAGTAAAAAATGATATGTAGAGAAAATTCGCATCGATTGCAAATCTGTATAAATAAATAAAGACTTTACATAACCCGTGTGTGCAAATTAAATATGAACTTTACAGAAAGTTTGGTTAGTTATAGTTTATTCTTACAAAGTTTAATTGTTGTAATTTACACATTATTTAAGGGGCACACCTACAACGTTACGTCCTAAATTACTTTATAGCTGAACAGTCATGTGATCCGGCGTTGAGTACCGCATTAAATTTGTACATTTGAAAAGTGGATTTTGTTTTCCACTTTTTAAGCATGGCTTTTATGGGCACTTATTCAATTCTGAATAAAAATTTACAAAAAAATTAAACTTCACTCTAGCCTTGAAAGTATTAAGTGCTAAGCCGGCCTATGTAGCATGGTCGGTTGCATACTGGCCTATGGTGCGTGTGGTCTTGGGTTCGAATCCCAGACAGGACATGGTTGTTTGTGTTGTTTACTATGTCTAGAAAGTTTGTAAGCTGTTCCTTCTAAACCTAACGGCATAAAACAGGACGACGTTAAAAAATATTTTAAAATAAAGAATATGTGTGACAGTACGTCATTTTATTACAAATGATGGGTTTGCTACATCAGTTGATGTTTTATGTCATTGTAAGTAGAAGAACAACTTTTATTTAATATTGATGCTACTTAAAACATTGCTCTCATTTCCTCAGCGATAGATGATTCCATTAATTTAGGTAAATTGTTTTTTCAAATCTAAGTTAAATAAAAAATCAATAAAACTTACTATAATTTACTATCAAACCTTCCATACGAGCGTGAAATTACTGTGGTACTTCAGTAGATACTATTAACTGACATGTTTCATTGGCAAGCGGATATAAAGTATATTGAAATACGAGATGTCGATCTTACAAAAAAAGGCATGAATTGTGGGCTACGCGAATCATGGTTAGCGCGACATCTCTTGTGGTAACTTACGTTTTTAGTAGGGGAAGTTGTGATAGTTGATAAAATCCTCTAAAGATAGCGGTATCGTTCATTCTACTAGTGCTGCCATCTCACGAGACGGCTACGAACAATAACACATTGTGCTGCGCTCTGCTTCCTACTTCTGAAAACATACAAGCCTTCGTGCGAGGAATCGATATCTAACTAGCGACCAGCAAGGCTTCTGAGTCTGCGCACGGCCGACAACCCGCTGTACTATACAATGAAATAGAATATATTTTAAACTATACCTCAAAGCTCACAGACCTAGAAATACAGCTGGAGTAATTTTATTTTAAGGCGAATATGATGAATTTAATTTTTGTGAATGTGGTCTGCATTGGCACATAAATTAGTACATATTTTAGTTGTGTCCGAAAGTATACAAAAAAGGGACAGAATAAATGAAAGGATAAAACCAATATACATAAAATACAATAAATTAAATATGAAATGTCATGGACAATGACAGTAAGACATTACAAAAATGCATAGCCATATTTAAAAGCACTACAAAAAATTTACAAACGTTTTTAAACCAGTGGCGTCATTTCATGTTTTCGCTAGTCCTGGGGGGGGGGGGGAAAGAATTTCTTTTCGGCGACAGCCGACAGTGACCTTGTTGCATCTTTTTTTTTTATTAATTAAGCATGTATACTTTAGAAAATTTAACAATAAAACTTCAGTTTTATGTGCTTAAGTTCGCATTTTTTAAATGACAAAATACAAATAATAAATTTTTTACACTTAAAATTCCAAGTCCAGAGGGGGAGGGGCGTTTCACCCCCCTGCCCCCCCCTAAATGACGCCCCTGTTTTAAACCTATTACATAGTCATTATTGTTTTCTTAAATTTTTATGAACATAATTACTTCTTATTTTATTATTCAGTTTGTCCAATTTTTTTTAGTTTTTCTTAGCCCTAATAAAGGGTCGAACGTAGTCATAATTTCATCATAATGTTTATAACATCTAAAAATTAGGTCTCTATTCTTACTATGTGTAATAAATAACTGTTTGTTGCGTTGGTAATATTGTGGCAGTTTTATAACGACATTACTTAGAATTTAATCGCGGTTATACCAATAAGGCAATGAATGTATAAGAAATTCAGTATCTAGAGTTTTTCTTCTAAAATTCAATGTTTGTTAATTTTAAGTTTGCACAGCAACTTGATAACTAAGCTTTCTTTGTCGAAAATGTACTTGTTATTCAAATGTCTAAAATTGTTTCTGGATGTTTTCAATTCTGTTTCTATCTGTACTCGTGAATGAGTTTCAAATAATAGAGATATACTCTACTTTACTACTAATAAATAAGTCGTAGAAGTATGCTGAAGAGTCATATTTGGTAGTAGAAGAATTTAGTAGTTTTATCATGCCAAGAACTTTATTGGTGGAGGTGATAATATTATTAACATGGCGAAGAAAATATAGCTTAGAGTCAACAATAACACTCAGATCACGTATATAATCAGATCTTTGTATTCTGTTTCAACTTACAGAATATTAAGAATTGGTAGTATGTGTTTTCCGTTGCGTTTTGCCAAAATTTTGCTTCATATGGTTATCTGTACACCACAGAGCAATAGACTCGATGTTTTATTTAAGTACATAACAGTCGTGTTATGTATATTACCTATCGTTTTATAAATTTTAAGATTATTAGCAAAGAGGATTGTCTTAGAATGTCTTAGTAATTATGTAATGCCAACAATAAATATACAAAATAAACGAGGTGACAGGATGCCACATTATGGTATTCCCGGTAATACATCGTAAGGCTTTCACAAAATGTATTTTTAATACTAAATTTTTTGTTGACAAGTTATCTTGAAACCAGTCAATAAATAGTGCTTAATCCAAAGTTGCTCAAGTTAGAAATAATTATTTTATGATTACAAGTATCAAACGCTTTACTTAAATCAAAATTTATTGTACTTACTTGTCTCAGGAAAATTACTTCCCCCATTGTAAACTTTATAAATTTGAATTAATCTGTTCATAGACAAAAAGCCGTGCTAGAATTGAGATATTCTATTTTTCGTATGAAAATGTAAATGCTTGTGTAATTCATTTAAATTTAAATATAAAACAAACATAAATCAGTATAACAATTTACCACTGTCCTGCTAACTTCTAATATAGTGAACCCACATTAATTGTAAAATATATATATGCAACGTTTACTTGTACTTATTCGTTGCTATTTGTGCAAGTCTGCACGGCAATTGGCAGTGTTCGTGGTTAAAGTTATTAATTACAATGGTGGGAGGTCAAATAAATAAGCAATCCGTTGCATTTACTGGTGACGTAGGGTTTCGGACCCGATGCGCCAGAGTACAGGAGACGCTATTATTGACAATTAAACTTTTTATGCTATATATATATATATATATATATATATATATATATATATATATATATATATATATACACCCGCGTATCTAAGGAAAATAAGACTGGCGCTTTTTTCCACCCGTTATTTTTATAGCTCAAACAATAAGAGCAATTTCACACCGATTTATTAAATTCCTGTGCCCCTACCCATCGTAGGTAGGTCTACATTCAATAATAGATTTAAAAAATGCCTAATTTTTATGCAGACATGTTGAGTATATTTCAGCATTCAGATTAAACAATTTACAAACTTACTTCGAAAACTCTGTAAAATATTTGTTTTATTATAACAAATTAATACAAGCTTCAAACAACAGATTAAAGAACATAATATTCCTTTAGTAACCAAAACGAAGATTTTCAGTGACTTGCTGCATGTGATATTGGTGTGAATAGCAGGACTTTCAAAAGGCTGTCTTTCTTTAAGAAATTTTAATGGTCGTGAAATTAGTTGATCAGGCATAACATTTTTTGCTGATTTTCTTTACACACCCTTCATTATAGAGATAATGCAGAATTATTTAATATTCCTTCATAACCTAAATACAATTATCAACATTAAATTCAGGCAGATCAACGCCTATATTAATTATGAAAACCGAAATTAAGTGCATTTCAAGTATCAGTTTACTATGATTTTTATTTCCTAAAATAAACGCTTTTGATAGTTTAATGCAAGGGACATACTCACGGGGTGAGCACCTGAATAACCTGCTACCTCCCAAAGAAAATAACTTTAACCATTAAATGTAATTATATTATATAAATAATTTTTTGAGATGTAAACTCAATTAAAATATATACATTTCCTTGAAACTGAAACTAATTATTTTTAGAGCAAGCAGAGATCTGCAACAATATTGACAACTTAGCTAGCTGCTAACTTGTGTGATGCCCACGCGATTGAAAAATTTCTGACACCACAGCTATAAATGTTAACAGGGATAAACAAAACAACTAAAAAATATAAAATTTTCAGATATTTTTGTGAGGCAAATTTAAATTACAACTTTATAAAATAATGTTTTGTACTATATTTATATTTATTTACAAACTTTTCCCTACTTATTGTAACCATATTTCAGTATTGTGAACTACTTCTCAACATACTCTAAAACTAAAATTATGGGGTCTTCTAAGCTTAGGACACTCGTATGAACTGAAGTGCACTAACTACATCCATCCTGTTTCTCTGCGCCTGTGGAAGTTCATTCGGATGAACACAGTTCCGCAAACTTTTAAAAGACGCGCTTACTTCAAGCAGCCCTGCAGTTGTAATCCAGCACTTGCTCCCCTTCTTTTCAATTTCGTCGCTCTTAAAAATTCACTTTGCTTTGAATGCTTTAATTCAACCAAATACACCAATTGGTACTGTAACTCCTTTGCGATCCAGTGCAGTTTTTCCTGCAGTTGGAAATACTGTGTCACACCATGCAAGAGTTTTGCCTGTTGGCAGTTTCTGGGATGGTCTCAATACGACCGTGGATGTCAGATTCAGATGGTAGCATTGGATGGGTGTTATTTGTAATAAATGTTTTTAGTCAATGTAATAAACCACGCCAGTTTTTGAATACGATAAAAAATACTATTAACCCTTTTAGTGCCAACTTTCTTCAAGCTGCTGTACATATGTCAAAAATGCCATAATATGTTTCAGAAATTTGCAATTATGTATTAAATCATTGAAATAACTCGATACCAATAAAGTGATAAATGTGGGGGAAAAAATCCTACTGGCAATTAAAAGTTTCCTTAATTCATTGCAATTGCAACAATTTTTTTGTTATTTTTAGAAAAATTTCATTTAATATAACCTGTAAATTATTGGCCCCCTATTTAAATAATGCAGGGCGATATATTGACCTCTGGAATATTCGGCACAGGCAGTTAATGCCGATATTTCGGCTTTTGGCACTAAGAGGGTTAACATAAATCGAAAAATGAACGTCACGAAAAAAATACATAAATAAAGTCAATATGAACTTGCGCAACTTCCACAAATTTATTTACTGGAATTTGTATGTCACATAAATTTTTTCTGGAGCTTATGTTCTTGAGAAGAAACAGGGTTCCATTATATTTTCTCCTTCTTCTACAACATCTTGCGGCAAATTTAAACAACCACATCAAAACCGTGTTCACTATACTGAAATCTTCCGTTTAACACTAAGCAAATGTTTGGTTTAGTCTATACGTTTATGTATGAAGACAAAGAAACAATACATCACAAAGTTTGATAATATCCGAGTTCTTGTAATTCATGTTTTGTACAATGATTGTTCCCTAAATATGTGTAATATTATATTGTAAGATTATTGTTGTCTATAATACTATTGTAAAATTGTGTTTGCGTGTCTACTATTGACAATTTCTATAGCATTAGCAATGCTCAAATGTACAATAAATGTATCTGAATCTGAATTTTTACAGCGTTGCATGTATAATTGAATAGGTGAGATGAAGAAGGAAAACATTACACTTTGGCCAACTATGGGGAAAACAGGAATAACTGTTTTGACACTTACCCGTATGTTGGATGGGAAAACATACAGTTAGACATTTATTTGTTAGGATTTAAGGAAATGGAACATTGCCGGTGCTTGAAAAACACAATATATTTTATATACAGAAAGTTATACGCAATTAAAGTTGAAGGAATGTTTTCCTTTTTAATCTCATTGAGTCGAGGGAATTCTGAAACTCGATTAAACGATGCTTTACATAAATGTTTCCATTATACAAGCGCTGTTAATGACTAGATTACAGGTCGTTCACGATAAAGTGAGCACTGCATAAAGTTTTCTTTCAGCCGTTTTGCAGTTATATTTTCTAATTTTGATGTGAAAACTTCCATGTAACTAAAATCCAGTGTGAACGTTTCAACAGTCTCAAAATTTAACGTCGATTGAATTATTAAAGCATATTTTTAGTTAATGTGGAATTCTGCTGACTTCTCAGTTTACAGTAACAGCCTATAGTATGTTTTATGTTATAATACCTACACTGTACTAACCACACATTTACAATGTCGCATGTTGTACATTTACAACACTGTAGACTTCATAAACAAAAGAAACACTACTGCAACGACTCTCGCGGCGAATAGCCAACCATGCAGTAACGCTGACGTTAAGAAGGGAATTATTACCTTTTACATATAACTTCGAAATACTATGGCAGTGTAGAGATTCCTAGAATTTTTTTCTTTATTTATCTCAATCAATGAAGCTACATGTAAAGTACAACTTGACTATATCAGTTCATTATCGGTAAAACATGGAATGCTTTCCTTTTTCATCTCACATATTCAATTGTTTTTTTACATGACAATTTAGAAAAGCTTACAGGATCACACAAGTGTATGTCAAATTTGCATTGTGATGATAATAGGTGTTTTGTCCGTAGGCAGTTTTAGAACCACGGAAAATGGGGGGGGGGGGGGTGGTGTGGACGCAGGTTGATAAAAAACATGACACCCCTGAGGCCGACAGGGCGTGGAGAATCTGCGGTGATTCGCCATTGCTTTCCGGTGTGTGTATAAAGGGACTACACAACATTTAGTCCTAAACCCAGAGAGGCAACTGTAAACATTAACTTCCCCGCCCGGGAATCGAACCCGTGACCCTTAACCCAGTAACCAGAAGCTCTAACCACGAAGCAAGCAGTCGGACTTGAATTGCGACAGCTGATAAAAATAAGTAAGTCAAAAATGAGTTTTTATGTCAAGTGAAAATTCGATTTTCAGGACGACGTAAATCGTATTGTATTCATTTTGCAGGAAAATTTTTTAGACAGATTTCAACATATTTATTTAAACAATTGAAATACGTAGTTAAAACGTTCCGCGATGACAGGCTAAATAGGCCCCTATGTTCGTTGACTCAACCTAATCTGTCTCACAACATTATATTAGGTTGATTGAACACGTGCATATTTTATGTATAATACGAATATAATGTCAGTGTAGAGACGATACGTTTTTCTCATGACTTCTAGTGCATGGGAGGTGTCGCATTGCAAAGTAAGGTTTAGGATAGTATTTGTAGTTTACTAGAATGAGCAAAAGAACCAGTTAAGGAAAGGAGAAGCAAGAAAAGCTTTGACGTGCAGCCTCCATTCTGAACTAACCAGCTCGTCTTTCGCTTCACCTCCGTGAGAAAGGGAAGGAAGGGGGGGGGGGTAGATAGAAGAGTGGTGCAAAATCACCATCGTCGACAAACTCCGAGAAGGCAGACTTATTGGACTTCCTGGGGGAACTGTTCCACTGGCTGGGGTGAGAAGAGGAATGGTAGGAGTAGAGGAGATGTGGTGAGGTGACGAGGGAGGGGAGTACGGGGTGGCTAAACCTCGTTCCGCAACGCGGGACAAATCTGCAATCACAACGCTTCGACATCCCACCATCGTCCCTGGCAAGAAAGCTAGTTGGTCGGGGGTAGTGGGGTGGCACGGACGGAATTCTTTGGGGGAAGGGCGTGGTGGTGGCGGTGAGGCATAGGTCGGAAGTAAGAAATAAGAAATCGCGAGGAAAGAATTTAATATCTTCCCAAACGGCGGTGACGCGAGACAAGGTTCAGCAGACAACGCTTGCGTGAGCGCGCAATAATTCTCAAGCGGGAATGGAGCTAGGCGACCATAAGAGGAAGGAGGTTACATGTACAGCAACTTCAAGAGAATTCTTTTTACGTCGCCGGCTGTTGCTTTGCTCAACACATTCACTGAGCTGGCGTGGTAAACATAAACAACACAAATATTTAGCAATTTAATCAGTTGCCTTTATGCCGTTCTTGGCAAACGGAGCACTATGAAGTTCGCAGCCTTTGCCCAGGCCGTCCAGCTCTGTGGAGAACTTCGGCCGTTACAAAATTATTTAAAAACTATTAATCGCACGTAAGTAATGTCTGCTTAGGAATAGCATCTACTAAAAAACGCTTTACGTGTGTATATTCTTTCCAAGTTTACCACTACTAATAAACTGGATTTAGTGTTTTTGGACATACGCCACGATTCTCCGCCAGTATTTACATACATTAAAACGACAGCAAAAAATTCTAATTTTCCCTATTTTCGACCGTTAGAAAATATGCTTTTATTAGTAGTGGTCTTTGAAAGAACTGTGCAATGAGAGTGCATGACTGGATTTAGTTTCTTGAACATACTCCATTGCGATGTAGATGGCTGTCAAAGAAAACTAAATATAACAGAAAAACATAAATAAGCAGGGTAAACTTTAGTCAACAGGATACATATACAACATAAAACTACATAAATTGAATCGGGTCTAATAAAAACAAGGACAAACATATAAGAAATATATGTATCCTCTTGACTAAAGAAAACTCTGCTTATTTATGTTTATAATTATCTTTAGTTTTCTTTGACAGCTATCCATATCGCAATGGAGTATGTCTAAGAAACTAAATCCAGTCATGCACTCCCTTTGCACAGTTCTTTCAAAGATCACTAATAATAAAATCATATTTTCTAGCGGCCGAAAATGGCGAAAATGGGGTTTTTGTTCTGGTTTTCATGTGTGTAAATACTGGCGGAGAATCTTTTAAAAGGTATAGGCTGGTAGAACACACTTGTAACTTAAATATCACGATATAAAATATTAGAATCACCAAAGAAATGTCTCATACAGGCGCATTGTCAGCGAGGAGACAGCACGCTAGTTTAGCTCCTTGAGGCTAGGGAGAGACACGAAGCGAGAGCTGACTCGTACTTACCGCTTCTGCTTTTCTAGGCCTCAAACACACAAAATACGTTCACCCACAGGCGGCAACCTTAAGTACCGTCTTGTTTACAATGATAATAAAGACTATCATTTATTTTCTCCTCAGTTGTAAATATTTTAATGAGAATACTCTTCCCGCCTGATCTTTTTACGATAACAAGTGTCAGAAAGATGAAAGTTGGCTGAAAGGATATCAATCATCGGTGTTTAAGATTATGTTAAACAGCTGCATGGATTTTCAAATGCTTGTTGCTTCACGCGGGTACCTATCATTGTACGTTAGACCTATATTGCACGAAGCCAACGGACATTTGGAATCAGTTTACTGCTTGTAAAAGATTTACAATCCACGTAGGAAGGGTTTTGGGGTTTCGAGGAGGGGGGAGGAATTTTTTTTCGGCACAAATAAATTATTACAGTTCATTAAACGTATACATAGACTATGCATTATATGCAAGGAGAAGGTATTCTATCTAGAAATTATCAGCTACGATAGAAGTTGATAGTAACCCTATCTAGTTAATGTTCCTCCGATTCTTTGATTAAATTTTTTTCTGCGAGTAATCAAACTTGTTTATGTCCCTGATGAAATATGCATATTAATAATAGTGCCAACGTGAATTTGAAAATATGAATTCCTGATTGTGTCTTACTGTAATAAAATGCATAAATCTCATAAAACTAAAATAAATTATAATAAATATATTATAAAACGGGATTACAACATACTCTCTTTTTGTGTACAGATCTCTGAAATTTAAGACGTTTCAATGCACCAATATTCATAATTAAGGGGAAATGGTTTTAGTTTGAGTGACAGTATAAGCAGTTCACCTCTCCTTACTGAAAACGGGTTGTCAACGCCTATGATAAACTATTGTTGCTGCTCTGATTTTATGTCTGGTACACACATATGCAAAAAATTATTGACCTTAACCATATAAAATTTCATAAAACGCTTATTATTCTCAACCCAGAAAAATCTAAGAAGTATTAAAGCTCAACTTCAATGTAAATAGGGCTACTCTCATCAATTCAGCTCGTGTTACAAATTTTACCACTAAGTAAGTAGTTTTGGGTAATTTTTGCTCAGACTTGTATACGTTCAAAATCTATGCGAATAAGAATTTATACAATTTTTTACGAATTACAGTGGTGGCATTAGTTCTTATCAGACCACTTGTAAGCGTAAAGATTTAAAAATCTTTCAAGAAAACTACGCAATGAAAAATATACAATAGCAATTTATGGTGTTAACACTATTTGTTATTATGACGCATTTAACGATAATTTTAAAGTCGAATTTTACGAAAATTCTGCTGGGGAAAATAATGAAGATACTGTTGGCAACAACAAAGCAACAAAGCTTATGAACGTTTAGGTTGCTTATTACGACGACGGTCTTCAACACAAGTATCAGGCTGCATATGTGTACTACCAATGATAGTCTCAAAATGCTTTGCTATTGCATTTGCAATACGTCGATGGAAATCAAACGCTTCACTAAAGTTCTAAATACAGGAATAACACTTTGCTCATTAGAACCAAAACCTTTCAGCTTCCATGTCCATACAAAAGGCCTAAAAGGGAGGCAAAATGTTGTAAAGTATGTACTGAAAATTATAATTTATATACATGATTAAGTTATGAGGTAATTGGTATAACTCAGCCCTCAGTTATAATGAGCAAATATTTGTTTCTTCACAAAAGTTTTCATGCGAACGTAATCTAATTGCATTTTAACTGACATTTTAACAGAAAAAAAAATCAAATGAAGATTTATGGTCCGTAAAATGTTTTGTGCTTTATCGTTGGTAGCAGATGCCAATGGTCGCCCATTGCAAAAGTCAAATGCGTTAAAATTACTCGTTTCACACCTTGGGCAAAATGAGATAAATCGCTTTCCAAGACGACCTCTAACGACATTAGGCGAAGGCACTTAAGAGACAGAGATATTTCACTTTGCCCGTCTTAAATTGCCTCTCCCGGGAGTAAGTGCGGAGCCTGGGGCGTGGAAGTATTTCCCAGTAATGCTCCTCGCCAACTCGGAACAAATTAGGCACCGCACGAAAATGGCGTCTCGCGCCATTTACTAAGCACACAAAAGTGATAAATCGCACCGGTTTATTATTTCAGGCCGTTCGCACGCACTGCAGCATTGCCTTGGGCGTCGTCTGCCCTGCGCTGGTCATAGTTGCCACAGGCGCGCTTCCACGCAGCGAAAGAGGTCGCCAACCAGAGCAATAAATTTCCCACTTCTCTCCGCCATTTCTCCGCCCTTCGCTTCCTCTATTTCCTGCTCATCCTTTTTTGCGCTTCTTCCACTAAACCTTCCCTGCTTTAGCCACTCTCGACTATACTATTTCCCGTCGTGAACGCTATTTGTGCAAGGATACATAAAACAATCTGTTACAGGAATGGTAAAGACTTTCTACTTAGAATGTCAACAAAATTACAGCAATCAGTACGGCTTTTGCTACCACAAAATAACCTATCAATTATGTGCGTCCCAATCGCATTCTGGAAATCGCGGGTTCAATCCAGATTGGTTATAAAATAAGTAGTTTTAACATTAGCTCTGTTCTTTGTCAATTCCAGAATAATTAAAAAGATGTATCTTCATAATTAACAAGATACAAATTGTCAAACCAATTGTGTTATTAAAGGTAAAATAAAAGTAACAACTTGTAATTCATTATTTGTTGTTATGGATTACGGAATTATTTTAGCGAGGCTTTCTGCTTGCCATCAATTTGCAGATAGTAATCTTGCTGTAAAAGACAGTGAATATTACTTGCCATTCAGAAATACAGTATCTAACTACCCAGTATTTTGCTTATGGTTTTACCATTACAACGTTTTAAGAAAATGTCACAAACAAAGTGTCTCAAAATATGCACACATGTAGACATGAGAAAACCGACGAATATGATATCATAGTTTCAAGAGCATAGTATGTCCATATCTTTCTTCCAAACATGGTCACCAATTACTTTTCTGTTAGGTCAGTAACAGAATTCCAAAAGTCATCAGTATAAGAACATTTCGGTGTACACATTTCTAAACTTTTTATCATGATTGCAACACATTAGAAAAAATACATATAAAATTCTTGTTCGGAAGTAAGGCAGACAACATATATAATCACAGACGAACCATTGTTGCATGAAACTATGTAGTCAAATTTATATCACATGGGAAACAAATTAAATATCGTATTATAAAGGAGTATACCCGAGAGTGAGATATCTTACCTTAAAATGCAGGTTTAGTACTGGGAACTTGTACACATCTGCTTGCTCCAAAGGACGACATGGAATGAGGACCTACAGTGGAGAAGTGTGCTGCAATGCGAAAGGCTGAGAAAATCGGAGTTCCCGAAAAAATTCGCCGGCCGACGAATCCTACAAGCGACAATCCGAGGACCGACCCCACTGGGGATCGAACCCGGATCCCCTTGGTGGGTGGCGAGTTGTCTGACGACCTTTTTTAAATTAAAAATTTTAAGCTTCTTGGTGAGGTTGGAACATCGTGAACGAGCCAAACATTCTTTCTTTTCGCACAGGAGCAGAGCAAAATAATTGTCATGTTGTTACGTTGATAAGTTTTGTAGTATAATGTTTTCAACTGCTGAAATAACCAGAAAGACAGCAGATATTTTGTATTTACACAATTTTTTTAAAGGAGAAGCAGAAGACATTTTAAACAAGGTCAGGTGGCTTTTAACTGAACGGTTATGTGATTACTAAACACGTTGGATTTGCATTCGAGGGAATCCTCATTCGATCCTCGATTCCGGCCATCCTGATTTTCGGTTTTCTGTGGTTTCCCGAAATCGCTCCATACGAATGTTGGGATGTTTCCTTACCAGAGGTCATGGTCGACTCCTTTCTTAGCTCTTGTCATTGTACCAAGTTGTGTTCCACCATTTCTAATGACCTCGATGTCGACAAGAAGTAAAGCCCACTTACTTTACCTAACGTTACATGATTACTGCGTCATTGAAGCTGAAGATGCGGACATGACACTCCAAATGTTAGCCATGCAACGAGTAGGTTATGTATAAGTAATAAGTCATGGTTCTTATCCATATGAGCGCAATGGTTCAGCAAGGTAACATCAACCGGAACGCAAGAGCGCAATATATGCGAAAAGAAGAAAAGTCACTGAAAAGTAACGTAGCAAGCGGAAACTCAGCTGATCTCCTTAGTATTCGACACCATCCGCTCCTCCTCCTCTCCTGTCTTGGAAGTCGTTCTTTTAAAACGCGGTCAGGAAATACCTGTCCACAAAGAAGAAATTCCACTTGCGAACCCTTTCCGCTCTTGTGCCCATCAAGCCGACCCGTTTCTCACTATTGCGGGCGTGTCTCTGCCGCATCGGTTCGGGCCTTTTCTTTTCGCGCGAGGCTTATTTTGTTTCTTTTATCCGAGAAGCGAGAGGAAAAAGGTCGGGAGAAAAAATAACCTAGTAGGAACGGAGAAGGTGGATAGGCGGTTGGTGTGGGAGCAGACAAATCAAAGAGATTCCCCGTCTCCCGCGCCTCCGGAAGAAGAAAAGATCTTGATCTCCAAACTATATGGTGTTGTGTGGCTCCCCTTCTCCGGGTAGTTTCTGCCTTGTTTGACGCGTTGCCTCGCGCAGGAATTCCGGCTTTGAAGCCTTCCTCTTTCTTCGGCCGACCCTTGAGGAGCCAAGCCCTGGAGAAGAGGGTGTCTGTGAGACACGCGCCGGTTATCCGATACTGCTGTCCTGGATAGCCGGCGCTGCTCCGAAAAATTCAGAACATTTTCTAACCTGCGTGAGGTGCAACGTGCGCGAATTCTTCCACAACTATTACCCACCTACGTAACATGTATGAATATCACCTATTGAAATTGCGTTGAAGACACTCAAGATAAAAAAAAAAGGAATTTATTTTCGGAACTGGCTCGTAAAAACATTACACACGCCTGTTTCTTTAGTTAGTTGGCATAAATGCACATCTTTAAGGGTCTTTACAGACAGAAACGCACATGAACCTTGTGCAAATATCTGCCTCAACCGACATACCGTTATGTTAAAGTGGTGCATTGCAGAAGCTTATGCACCTGACGCATGATCGGTGTTGTATATATGTGTCGCGCTTATTCTCTTCAATGCGAAACATGTTTACTTACGAAAAGAGAACACGGTTATGACTAGGCATCTATCATATTAAAAGTGCAACTTGCTTATTAGAAACATGTTTTAGGACCCCCTCAAAATATCTAAAAACTGTTTTTTTTCTATTGACAACTGTAACTGGAAAAACACCACCCAGATCCGTAAAACACAGTGTTGGAAGCACGTGTTCGATTTTACTGCTAACTTTCCACAAATAAAATTGTAGAGTCGCGTATTTAGGAAAAAAAGAGTAGTACGAAAACCCTACACGCCAGTTTGACGCGCCGCGAATATAAGCGATGCTGTTGCCGTCGAGTGTGGATATCACTTTACTGTCTCCGCACATAAAACGCGGAAAATTTCATCCTGTGTATAGCCCTCTTAAGGGCATTCGATACCTCCTAGTTCGGTGTTTAATATTTATTTGTAATTCCGGTCAATTACTAAATTATACTATTAGTACAATTTTCACAACGGTAAACGTGTTTCTGGTTACACTTTTTTTCTAATACTTTTCTGTCAAAGTCACAATTTTAACGTATAACTGTAGCCATTATAAGAAAATATAACACGTTGATGGAACGTTGTAGGGAAATGTTCTGCATTTTAGGAAAACCGAAGACATGTCTGTGACTTTTCTACGATAAGTAATTGCTTAAAACATCTTTTTAAAATTTTGCGATATATTCGTGTATTTAATAAGCCTACATTAAATTTTCACTTACTGAATCTGTTGATTATGTCATTAAAAAAGTTTGGAAAATAGGATTTCGTGGTCCCCATAAGCTCAGTTTGATAAGTCTTTTATTTTAAGTATTTAAGTTTTTCTTATAATGACTACACAATAACGTTAACTTTGTTAATTGGACCGCTAGTAGTACAAAATAAATTCTACCAAAATAACTTTTACTTTGGTAAAGCTTTAACCTTTTTGGTGATAATTTATTAACAAAGAATTCCACGGCAATACAAAAAAAAATGAATTGAAATGTACCAACAATCCTTGTTAAGTACATTACCTATGATTGGACTGTGAACATAATTTCAGCAATAAGTACGAATACGCTTTTCATAATGCAGATAAATGCCTGTATTAATGTAGGTATATTAAATTGATTTTAGAAGTCATTATGTTTCAAATAGTCGCCACAAACTGAATGGTTGTTCACGTGGCAGAATACTTTAGACAGTGTGAGTTCGGCAACTGAAGACTTTCAGCTGTACTATAGTAAAATACGTTAAGGAGTGCAGGAAAATGTAATGTATTTATTTGTATCTGCTCTTGAAATTTAGTACAATAACTTTCACTGAAAGCAAAAATTACTATTTCTTCGTGTTAAAAGAATCATAAGTTAATTCGTTTATTTTAGTTATACATATTTACAATCATAGCTATGTGACTGCCAATCTCCAAACCAACAGAGAAAATAGCTTGTCTTTATCGGAATACCGTCTCCTATGCAATCCTCAAAAGTTTTCGAAGGGAACGTTTTGAATTTTAATGAGTCTCGCACGTTGAAATATTAAATTCACAACACGGGTACTATTGGTAGTCTTTGTAAGGCCGCTGCTCCTAAATATTTAGCTGTACCATCAACTGAAGAAGGTTTGCCAAACATATTTGTTTGTCCAAAACTCGTAAATAGGGCCACGATTTTTTCGCAAAAATATTTTTGCCCCACTTTGTTTCAATGTCTCACGTGCACATCGGCAGCTGTGCTTCATAGTTATTGGCAACGTGTCTTTGTTCAGACACGTTTCTCATTTGTCTGCACCAATCAGAATGCGGTTATTTTTACTCCGTACGTCTGTAATTTGCCAAGGCTATTTAGAATAAATTAATTCAATCACAGACGGTGTAACAGAGCAGCGGATGCGCACATGACTCATTGAAACCAACTGTTCCTCAAAAATCTTTTTGCGATAATATCGTGGTTCTACTCATAAACCAAGTTTCCTACACTTTAAAACGAAGCTGTAAAATAATCTGTGTTAATAGATTTGTTAAACAACTGTCACTGAAGACGTTTTGAATGTTGAAAGTAATACAACAAGAAAATTACATCTAAATATCTAATAATAAATGTTAATATTTAATCTAAATCTAATGTCTAATAATCTCACAAGAAAGAGTAGGTAATAGCAAGAAAAGTTACATAAATAAAATAAATCGCCGCTTGGTTGTTTCCGAATTGACCACAATTGCTGATGCTTTGTGTTTTTATAATAAGTATTGTCAATTAAAAATAAGTTTCGTGTAAGTTCTTACTATGAAAATTAAAGTACAAAAAATATTTATAGTGTTTTACAACAAGTTGAGTGGTTAACACTGCTCTGAAGTATTTATTAATTTTTATTTTACGAACTAACTACAACTGTATTTAAGATATATCTGCAAATACTTTTATGTTACTGACATTCTGTAAAAGTTTTTATCTCCAATCTTTGCATACTTACCAGTAAACAAGATTTTATCCGAGGTCTATGAAAACAAACCACGGGCTTTTATGACTGAGTATGCAGGATGCGATCGGAATGAAGATACAAACTCCAACCTCATTAAAATGCATTCTCGTCAGGTTGTAAATGACCGTGGCGGTCTACGCCCAGGCAGATAAGCACTCAGCGGGACCTCGTGTTGCTCTAGCGGGACGTCACATAAAGTCAAAGGGGATACGAGGATGGCTAGAGACAGTATAGCGAGGCGCACTAGTTCAAATGCAGGAAGGAGCAACCGCATGGGTGTTGAAGCTACGACAATGTCTTTACCACTCGCCCGACAGCAGTCTCCCTGGTTTACAAGGGGGAAACAAAGATGTTCTTGAGACAACATTTCCCCACTGCTGCAGACACGAGATTCCACTTCGGTCTCTACTCAGAGAGCCTATGCTCCAGTTTATGGAGATTTTTTTATCGTTGGGCTTCTTAATTTATTTGTAGTCTTAAGGGCTTGTTCCCGAGTTTTTTTCAGACCGGTGCCAATGACTCAAATATTTTTTTAAACAAAAGTTTTGAAAAAATTTGTGTCAGTGTGCAATCACACGATGCACAATACTGTAGACACGTTTTTTTAAATGTACCATTCGCCAGCAAACAAAAATAATAATTTCCTTCATTTTTGCTTATTTTCTCGACGTAAAACGTGGTACTTTGGGTAATGAAATCTTAAAAACCGTTCAGTATAATTCTACAAAAAAAAAATTCAGCTACAAATTACAACATATAAGTGTCAAAACTGTGCAGCGAAATTTTTATATGATTATTAGGTAGCAATAAAAAAAATATTTTCGAAATCACTGCAAAACTCCGTAACAAGGTCTTAAGCTACAACACGTTTCTCCCATGGTCTGATAAATAGAGAGCCGGTAATTTCGCGGGTTCAACAACCTGCTGACTGGACTTCAAATCCTTGTATACACACTCTCCTCAGCTAATAGTTAAGGTCGCGCAATTTTCATCACAATAATTTATTTTTATATTTGTACCAGATATTTTTTTCCTGTTTTGGAAACAACATGTGACTAACTTTTGCACTTATAAAATTTTCTTAACTTGCATTTTTTTGCGTAATGGCTTGTTAAAACCGAAATTTGCGTGTTTCCGTTTTAAGGACGACACTAAAACCAACTCACTTACCAAACTGAAAAAATTCACAGTGAATAACGATGTTGTAGGTTACAAGTTAAGCTATGTTAAACCACAAAATAAAATATTTTTGTATTTAAAAATAAATTAATTTTTTTAATTTTATTTTATATTTCAGAATTTTTATTCAAGTACAAAAAGTTTTTATATTTTGTTTTTATGTACATTAAATTATAACCTGCGACGTCAGTGAATTTTTTCAATATGGTATATCGGTTGATTTTAGTGTAGTCCTTAAAACTAAAACGTGCAAATTTTGAATTTAATAAGTCAACACGCAAAAACTATGATACATAAAAATGTTTTCATAAAAGCAAAGTTTAGTCACATTTTTTGTCTAAAATAAGAAAAAATCTGGTACAAATAACAAATAAGATTATAGTGATGAAAATTGATGTATACCGCACCTATACTTGGTTGTTGTCCCAGTGAGTGAGAATTTGAACATTTGGCAATGTAGCACGGGAGTCGTTGAGTGTTTTTATACAGTTTCAAATACCTCTAGGACAAATTTTATAAACAATGGCCTAATCGAAAAAGTTACCAATATATACATGAGTTATAAATACAACCTTTCGTCAATTCAAACCGCGAAATTTCCGAGTCTCCACTGATGAACAGCACTCGGCTTCCAACTCACATGCGACTGAACTCGAGCACAGACCCTCAGGGGTAGGGGTGCGTCAAATTTCTCGGATTCGTCTGACAACAACCTAGATTTCTCAGTCCTATACACGCAATGGTTACAGTCGATTATCCATTAGTAGGGACCTGAAAAATTCGCGTATTCTTTTCTGTTCAAGCTAGGACTCAAAACAAATGTAAAATCGTGTAACTTCTGTTATTGACTATATACTAAATATTTGACACGCCTTCGTTGACGCTGAGCCAACAATAAGGAAATAGATGCAGATCCAATCATGTTGTACCACTCTGCCAACAAGCTGATAATCATCTGCTGTCTTCTTAAGGGTCGGTTTCAGTCACCTTTTTGAATTTTATTATTTTTCACTTTTTTTGGAATTCTGAGAAGAAAATGGTTAAATATGTGATTATACCTCAATTTCTATTTACATTTCGCTTCAGTACAGACCTTGCGATTTAGCTGCTAACGTATAATTACGCCACAATTTGTCGGGTAAATTATGAATATAAAAAAATGTACCCCACAAATTGCGGCGTAATTATAACTTAGCAGCTAAATCGCAAAATCTGTACTGTAGCGAAATGTAAATAGAAATTGCGGTATAATCACATATTTAACCATTTTCTTCTCAGAATTCTAAAATGTGAAAAATAATAAAATGTAATATGGCGACTGAAACCGAGCCTTAAGTACACAGATATTCTTGGAGGTTGCAATGTACAAATAATGCCTTTTACAAAAAACATTTCTTTGGAAACTAGTTTCCAAAATATATATTTGTATTTTTCCAAAACGTATTGTAAACATTTCAGGAAATGCTTGTAAATATACTAATATGTCTGCATATTCACAAACATTTCTGTATATTTATTAATGATAATTGTACATTTACAAACAAATTCCTATAAATTTTATACCAATTGTTTGACGTGTCACAAATATTTATTTTTGGCATTAAGTTTCCAATAATATTTTGATAGAAGTACAACATATTTTGTTAAATGTGAATGACCATCTAATGTTACTTATTTACATGCAGGCCGTCATAGGTAATTTTGTTTCACATCAAACTCTCCGCTCATAAATATATCTCCAACTGTTCCCTACACGTATTTGGAAAATGTAGACCACTTTTAATTACCTGTAAGATACTTGTTGTAGTGCCTAAACTGACAAATGTTTTGGCACTTGTTTAGAAACTTTTTCGTGTAAAATTACGAATTTTTTTTCTGTGTAGCCCACCGGTCAGTGGACTCAAGAAATTTTCCGGTCTTTACCCATTGTATTCTAACCGTACGAACGGGCATAACAAGACAGATTATAGAGATATGCAAAATTCGCCACGTTATCTTCTGGCAACAGACTTGATTCCAAGCTGTTATACATTTGTACAACATAACTGTAGGGCCCGGTAGTTTTCGCGAAAAGATTTTTGCAGCACTTTGTTTCAGTGCCTTACGTACGCACCTACATCTCTGCCTTGTGTTCAGTGATTGGATGCCTTAAAATACATCGTCTGGAGGTTAAACCCGCAAATCACAGACGTGTTGTGTCACAGTTATTCATGTACTAATTGGCACAGTCAAATGAATAATATTTGCACAAAAATACTCTGCCAATAACCATGAATTTGAGCTGCAGGTGTACACGCAAGAAACTGAGACAAAGTGGGGCAAAAATCTTTTCGCGAAAACTACCGGACCCTAGACATTACTCATTCCCTGGCAGGTTCGTAGTTCATCCTGAAGTAGCCTGTGCCTAGTAAGAAAAGTTAAGTGGCACAGTTGAATAACAACTCATGAAGGCTAGCTACCAGTAAAACAGCAGCTGGTACTCTAGTACTCAGTACTCTAGTACTCAGTAAAGTCTACTGCGTCAACTAAAATCAACGCGAATTTTGCATATCTCCAGCTACAGTATTACGAATCGTTTCCCTTATTTTCTACTGGCTTGCAGCAGTCAAAGGCATGTTAAGATAGCAATCGTTCTATCAAACAAGAAGTTACCATCATATCTTACTTTCCTTAAAGTGGTTGCAAATTTAACACTGAAAATTAAAACCGTTTACGTACATCTAGGAATATTAAATAATTTTATTAATTTAGACACGTAATGAACGAAATACACAAAAGTTAAGTCACACTGAAAAAAAGAGTATGTTATAGGTACCATCCTCTGTTAAAATAGGTACAAAAAAACTGTTTGGTTGTCGGTTCCTTCAACAATGTTTTTTGTAGAAGAAACAAAGAGCTTTTTTGCTTTTACACACCAGGTAGTAACTTCTACAGAACAGATTGCTGAAATAAATGTCCAGATAGTACCGACAAACCAAATGGTTTGTTGTCACTATTTTAACAGAAGTGTGGTAACTTCAGCAATACTTTTTTCTCAGTGAGGTTACAAAGTGATATATGCGTACCCAGTATGACAAAATTCGGAAAAAAACTTTCTGAGATGGCATTCTATCTTAAAGATAAAAAATGGCTGTCGTTTTCAAAATATAATCAATGGATGAACGAAATACACAAAAGTACAGACAACTAAGTATGATATTCGTGCAAAAATTAATGAACTTCGAAGAGTATTAATTTCCTTGAATATGTCATATTATGCTTAAAACATAAAATGGCCTCCTTATAATAATATGAACGGACTGATTAACGGAATTCACAAAAGTCGAGTTAGTAGGCTAAGCAGTAAATGTGTTCTAAGTTCAATAAGATTTGAAAAATAATATATTTCTTCAGATATGTCAAATTATTCTGAATATAAAAATGAATGCCGTTTTAAAATTTGTTTTATAAGTGGTACGAATAACTCAATCAAAAGTCAAGTCAACATACCAAGCCATGTATTAATACCAAGGTTATTAAAAGTAGGAAAACATTTTCAGTTACCTAAAAAAAACCCGCATTTATGAAAATACAAATGCAGGATGTACAAATTATGCGAAAGTTAAGACAACTTGATAATTTGTGTATGTGTAGTAAATTTTATAAAATTCATGAAAATTGTTCCCGAGATATGACATATGCTAAAAATAGAAAAATTGCCGCCGTTTAAAAAAGACGATAATAGTACGAACGGAAAACGCAAAAGTTAAGTAAACTTCCTGAATAATATCATGTATATCGAGATAAATAAACTTCGGCATATATATTTCCCCAAACATGTCATATTATGCTATAAACATGAAATGGTTGTCATTATGTAAATATCAACATAATATGATAAACAAAGTACACAAAAGTAAAGACAGCTTTGTATGTAATATGCGTACCAAGTTGTATGCAATTCTAAAAAAATATTACTTAAGATATGTAATACAATGCATAAAAAATAAAACTGGCCGGCATTTTAAAAGCATGGACATAGTATGATTGAAATGCACAAACGTGAAATCAGCTTAATATGTTGTACATGTGTACTTTGTTTAGTGAAATTTCGAAGAAGTATTTTCTCAGAAATGTCATACTATGTTAAAAAAATAGAAAATTGCCGCCATTTTGAAACTGCGTATGCTGCATGAACGAAATTCATTTAAGTCAAGTAATCTTACTGTGTGCTTTATGTGTACCGAGTTTGATGAAATCCAAAAATATGGTTTCATAGATATGTAGCTAGATCAAAATGTTTAGGCTAACTTACCGCCATTTTGAAAATATGAAAAGGGCATCAACGAAACATATAAAAGTCAAGTCAGGTTACTGAGTACTATATGTGTACAAAGTTTGATGAAATTCGATCCACTGGTTCAAAAGTTTATAGGGACACACATACAGACAGACACACAGAAAAAGGGGATCTCATAAGCGAATTTCCCTTCGGAAAGTAAGCTTAAAATGACAGTAAAGTATACGTTTTTGGTGTTCAACCTGACCTAGAACACACCCGCTAAATTCGCGTGTATTCTATCCACGGGTTGTTCACGTTAAATGGATAAATGAAACGCTAATTTAGGCTACTGACGGTACTGCAAATATTATTATACTGAATTCGTTTGAAATGGAAATTAAATTATAGTGTTGAACTTCAATTTATGTTTTAAAAAATGTGCATGCTACAAAAGCCAAGATTTATTTTAACACAGTTTCTGCGCGTTTTGTTCGGTTACATTGTAAAATGGTTTATACAAAAACAATGCTTGCATTTGCGTTAGCTATGTTTTTTCGGTCACATGACCAGGGTGATCGATATTCAGAGGTCAGTCAGATTGTGACGTTAGGTATGCAACAAATTAGCTTAGTTCACGATTTGAACGCAAGTAAACTTCATTCACAACACTTTTTAAACACGACACGAACAGAAATTTAACTCTACCTAGAGACACTGGTAAATCGCGGAAAAAGTTGATTGTTTGCTAGGCTCCAACATGCTATGTATAACGCTGAAGGTTTTGCACCTGTATTGGCTATAGTTTATATGAAGCACTGTGTCCCTCTTCAACAGACCCAATTAGAACTGTACAGACTGAACACACAACGTGTGTGATTTGCCAGAAAACTGTTCACACGTGTCACGATTGAGATGCTACAGTTTATTAGAGACTATGTTAAATATTTTTGTGATTTTTCCAGTGTCTCTAATCTCTACCCAGACTACTTTAGTGACTTTTCGTAAACGCGATCGCTTTCCTATGCGGACGCATGTTTAACTGTAACAAATTGATAGCTAGGAACCTGCAAGATTCGTGATATTACTTGATGACAATGTAGACTTCACTGTCGTGTACATATCCGAGTACAATCTCGTGATCTGATTTGACGCGAGAGTATATGTCTAACAAGACTAAAACATTTTAGAGTCTAATCTGCTGTCGGGAAATAACGTGGATTTTGCGTGTCTATCGATAGCATGTTAATATCTGACGTTATGAATATATGTTTTTATTTATTTTAACATCTAGGCATTTGAAAAATAGTTTTTAGTTAATAATAAACATGTTTATAAACTTTTAATGTGTCTCAAAATATTATACAACGCATCTGAGTAATCGGTTGAGTGTCTCGTAACAAAGAGTGAGTTGAATCGAATATAGCTTATTCGAAATATGTTTATGTACCTATATAAATGTTTACAGGTGTCTAGTCAACGCTAGTTCTCCAAACAAAAGAACAAAAGAAGTATTGATCACGTGTAGTATGATCACACTTAGAAATTCGTGTTTTTTACATGAGTTAGTTGGCGGACTTAAGAGGGATTGATCCCTGTCAGATCGGTTTTACGATTTTTCTTATAAATAAGGAAATATACACATTTTTTTTTACTTTTTTCACGCTAACAAGGCATAGTTTATTGTTTCATTCACTTTTTGGAATCCATATGGCATTGTTTCTGTTAATGCTGCGGCCTCTGTAGTCGCTCCGGTAAATAAAGCAATTTTTCCTTTTCAGCTGTTTCCCGTTGCAAAATAATTAATATATTATGGTTCCAGCAATTACATAAAATCTATTTAGTTTGTATCTATGCCTTGTCGTGACAAAAATTGTGATACATCGACTGTAACAGAAGTTATCGAGAAGGAACAGATAAATCCAAGGTGGTAGGGATCAACACCCCTTAATATAACCAGAAAAGAATGTAGCAAGCTAGAAATGAACATTGTACGTGTTCTCTATACACATAACCTAGGCCTACTGTACGCCTTGCCGAGCGAGAGTAGGACTGCGGTGGGGTGGTCAGACCACTTGCCTCAAACCATGAGTAATCTGTGTTCTATTCTGGTTTGGGCAGTCCCGACAAAACTTTTCAGATCTGGAACGTGGCAGACGTTTATCCTCATTATCGCTTCAGAGCCTAGTCACGGAAAAAGGGTATGGATTTAAATATTAAATATTCTGTTGGATTCAATAACAATTCACAATACTACTACCAGACAAAAATAATTTTCTGCGTTAAAGGCGTTCACGTGGCAAATATTCATAATTTTATATTTGCCTGACATTGTGTTAGTTTTATAGACGTTACTTGTGAATATATTTTCCAATTGTAGAAATATTTTAGCTCTCATAGTTTTCCCATGGCGGCACGTTAAAGTCAGAATTTGCAAGTTACAGGAACATAGATACAACGAAAACCAAGTGACTTGCTCGAATGAAATAATTTACACTGAAATTAGATGTAATGGGCACTGTGCTAATAAAATATTTAAAAACACCCAACAAAGTCATTTTGTCTATTTTAAAAATTGCCATAAATGAGGTAAATTTTCGTCATTTTAGGATTTTTTTAAATAGTACAAAGGAATTCCATTCTGTGTTTTTAAATCTTTTAGCACAGTGCCCATTATATCTAATTTCAGTGTAAATTATTTCATTCGAGCAAGCCACTTGGTTTTCGCTGTATCTATGTTCCTGTAACTTGCAAATTGTGACTTTGACATGTCGCTATGGGAAAACTATGAGAGCTAAAAATTTCTACAAGTGTAAAATGTAGTCACATGTAACGTCTATAAAACTAACACTATGCCAAGCAAATATAAAATTATGAATTTTTACCACTTGAACACCCTTAACTGGCGCAAAATATTACTGTAGGTATTAAGATGCGGAGAAAATTTCAATTTTTTTAAGCATGAAAATACTTATTCGTTCATAGTTTTTAGGGTATTAAAAAGACTAAACACCATATAGCAGTGCGGGCCGCACCGATATGACCTAAAATGTGAATGCTAGCATACATTCAGGTCCTGTAGAAAACTGTGTGGAATATTATTATAGGCCTACTTGTTAATCACTAATATTTTTATCACCGTGGCGCTAATGGCATGTGCCTAAGCTTCTCGGCTTTCCAGAGAATTATTATTTTTAAACTTATCCGAGATCAGATATTTTTACGTTTCTCTATAACATTGTTGCGCACTTATCAATGCAAAGGAGATTTTATTGACTGACTAATAAGATAGCATCATGCCGTATTTTGTCAAGACAAAACCAGAGTACGAAGTTCAAACCGGTTACAACAAAGTTCGTGTTTTAATAAGCAATTACTGTCAAACATGTAGAAACTCTGGCCCAAGCCATTATCTCTCCACATGCTGTAAGGAGCGCGAGGGTAGAACATTGAACCTAACATTTCCCGCCCTGATTTATGTTCTCCATGACTATATGAAGAAAATTTAAGAAAAATCTGAGCGGATTACAAACTACCGTACAAGCCATAGATGATTCCTTCCGTGAGTTTGCTGACAGTGTGAACTGGCTCTATCTGTATGACCTGTCTGTTCAGAGACTGTCTACTTGACTACAGCTACCGCTTTTATACGCCAGGGAATTGAATAGTCTGAATCTGCCTGTCAGTTGGATAAATTGTCTAGAGAAACGATTTAGAATACCGGCCTGTGGAGAAACTACTAAACATTTTAGTGTTCAATACCTTTATTGAAGGAAGTTTCAAACGTTAACTAATGGGATCAAAGGTTTTTTTAACACTAATTTTTTTCTCTATTTATTCACCAAAGGAGTCAAAGTATCCCCCCTTCCGGTTCATGGTACTAATTTCAAGACGAATTTAGAAGTTTGGAAATTGGTAAGGTATATTGCTATACAGCAATGTTCGTTTGATACGAAACACTCGAGTTCGCGTCAATCTTTTAACTATTTATTGTTAAATTAATACTTACTCCATCCACCAACTACACCAATGACGACTATGGTCGTTCGCTACCCCATGTTAATTTGAAATTACTGTTTTCAGAATGTCATACTTAAGTTTTAGGCTGGTATTCATAATCATATTTGCGAGAAACATGGGCCGCCACATTGTACACGTTACCAGAAACCGATAAAAAAAAAAACTTTTGTGTTTGCGCGTTTCAAGCTGTCTCATATTTGCGAAAGGTCCGAACCTATCCGTATTCGACTCGTAATCGCAAACTGCTCTCGAAGGCAGACAATATGGCCGATAGTCAATTTATAACTTTTATCTTTACGTTGTAAGTACATGACTTTAAAATGTAATAACAAAATTTATAACCTTTTATGTGTTTTAATTATACATCGTAAAAGTTACTTTCCTATATTTCGTACAAAGTTTTTTTTTTTTTTTTTTTTTTTTTTTTTTTTTTTTTTTTTTTTTTTTTTTTTTTTTTTTTTTTTTTTTTTTTTTTTTTTTTTTTTTTTTTTTTTTTTTTTTTTTTTTTTTTTTTTTTTTTTTTTTTTTTTTTTTTTTTTTTTTTTTTTTTTTTTTTTTTTTTTTTTTTCAGTTTTAACTTTGATAGGCGCTCCTGGTGAAATACTTACTGTATATGAATGTCCGCCATTTTATTGCCCTCGTTGTAGTCGCAAACTGGCGTATTTGCGAGCGAAGTATCATTCGTCCATGAATGCGAAAAGCGTTGCGAGAGTTGTTTACGAGAGCGCGGATTCTTATCCGCCTCTTATACATGAATAGTTTGCGGGTTTGTGACGAGGATGCTTATGAATCTCACTATTAGTAAATAAATTAATCTCTTTCTTAAAACAATTGGTTTATCGCTTCGAAACCGATCATTATAATTTATATAAATATAGAAAATCACAAAAATCAATTTGCTAACCTGTGTGTGTTTGTCATATGTCTTACGAATTGGGCCAACCATTAACATAACTGATCATGTGAACGTTTTTTTATGCTTTATTGAAGTTTCTGGTATCTAATTTAAACATGTATCTTAAAATTTTATTTCAGTGTTGATCATAATCCTTTGTATTTTTTTTTTTTCAGTGTCTTTAAAATTTTCACCTACAAGAAAACATAACCATTTACGTGTTTAAAATTCATGTTCTGTCTACAACCAACTGAAACGTGAAAATATTTACTTGACCAACTCCTATCAATAAGACTGGTAATAAAAATCCTCGCCAGCATGAACAAATGACATAAATTTTAACCAGTATTGATATGGTTATTTCGGTTAATATTACGCGGTGTTGTCTGTAATGAAGCATATTAACACCAGTTTTTGTTTAGTATGCTCATGTTGTCGTTTAATGGGAGTAACGTGGGCGAGGGAGTAAATTCGATTTTCGGAGTAATTAGCACAGAGTCCCTTCTCCTGGCCCGGCGCATCGCGAAGTGTAAAATGTGTGAAAGGAATGCGAGATGAAAAAAAAAAATACGGTTCGCGAAAACCCGGTCAGTTGTTCCGTGGAGAAAATCTCCCGTCCCTGCGCGAGTTCGCAGGCGTCACGACGGGCCGGGACCAAGTTTACGAGCCGTACGCCGAAATTCCCTGCCGTTAAAGACAGGCGATAACGTTTTACGGCGAGCCGTGCAGTAAAAGTGACGCACGATTCACGTCATCTGGAGCCCTCTCGACGATTTACTCAAGCAACGGCCAGGATTACGCACTTGTGCGTCCAAAACTGTTGCGTAATGAAAACGCTCGCCTGACTTTGATGGAGGTTTGGAAGCGTGGAGAAAATGGTTCTCGACACGAACGATAGTGTTTTTACATACTGTACGTTCCGTAAAAGTTAAAGACCTAAAATAAGTAGCAGTTAAACGATGTAACAATGCCTTAATTTTCCACGCTGTTAAACAAAACACGGATTTCTACGGAGAGCTAAAACAGAGGAAGGATTTAAATTACGTTTAACAGGTTTAAAAGTGCACTTTTAAAGAGAAACCGCTACTCCATACGTTGTTTTGAAATATGCGAATAGTATGCTGATTTTGTTACAAATTTTCAAAGACGGAAAGTGACATAAAACCGCAAATGTTAGTCGTTTAAAATTTTTTATTATTTAATTCAGTACATTTTTGGGGGATGAAATATTCTGATGGTATTCAGTAATTAGATATATCATAAGCACAACAATTTCTTCTTGACGTAATGTACATATGTAAAGAAATATGTGTAACATTCAACATAATACGCTATCTCAAATTTAAACGAATATTTACTGTAAAGGAAAACCTGCGTAACAACAGGTCACATGAACAATTATCGCTGAAGCATCTTGTTCACAATGGAAAAATAAAATTTTCGTAGTTAACTCACTTTCGTTATCACGCTGACAGCAGCTATCTGCTTTAGACTTTACTATCAGACGTACATAGCTCTACAAACAGAACCGTATTAAGGTGTGCTTGAACTTTGACTTGTTTCTGTAACTAATATAGTAGCTAAAAAGTAGTCAAGCAAATAGTACCGTTTGAATCAAATACCTGTTCTTATGTTTTTATAGAAGTTGAGTAGGTACCACCTGAAAGGTACCAGCCTGTAACCTAGGTACTTAACTGTTCCAGGTTTGAATACATGCACATACATACACACACATATATACATACATACATACACAGGATGTCCAGAAGCGGCCGGATAATAACCACACCACGCGAATCCTGGGCGAAATTGGAGACGCAAATGCAAGTGGCAAAACATTGTACTACGTTTGTCATACACAATGTGACAACCCTGCATGTAGCTAGGTGTTAGTCCTCTCTTGCGCTTAGCAGCTATCATACTACTACTGCTGGGCGTTGGTTAGAATCCCGGCCAGTTCAACAGTTTTATTTTTTTTTTGTTTTAAGTTTTTGTTTATGTTATAAGAATACCAGGGCATAAAGGAACAAGTATTGTACGGCCGTTCATTACTGTTAAATGAAGTGTTTTACTAGGCTGTCATCGTAAATTGACGTAGATTTCTCTGCACCATCACACTGAAAGCATGTTACACGTGTGAGAGCACAGTAGTAAGTGTCCTTGTAGAACATTAACGTTTGTCAGATTCCCGTTACCGACGTGGACATTTGTATTGGTATCAAAATTAAGTGACACAATGCCCTTTTCAAATTTAATATGCAGATAATTTTTAAGACTCAAATGATAAATGATATGGAAAATCCTTTCATACTATTCAGTGAATCCACAAGTAAGCTAGGATAATGTGATTTTATCGTGTTACAAACGTAAACTGCAGGTAAAACAATTTGTAAAACCCCTGTCACAAACGTTTTACCATAGACTTTAGCGTGAGATTACGCAACTAAGTATCATCAATTACATGGTATTATTTAATTAAGAAGGCATAAAGAAACATTAAGCCTAAATTAACCAGTGGTAGATGTTAGTCGATTACAAGAGCGTCAAATCAAGTATTCTACAGTAATTAAACACAATTAAATTACTTGTTTGGCCAGCCCTTCATCGTCAACTGTAAGTCGTCTGAAGGTACGTTACACTTGTGAGGAGAGCAGTAAGTTTGTCACATTCTCTTTACAAATGTGGACAGTTATAATTAGTGCCAACTAAAAGTGATTAAATTGACAGCTGAGACACACACAAATTCTTGTATGTAAGTCAATAGAATTTATGACAAGAACAAAATGAAATGAAAACCAAATAATGTACTTGTACAGATACATAGTATGTAGCAATTCTAGATCAACTGCTCGAAGATGGCTCCATTAGCTGCAATACACATTTCAAGGCAGTGCATCAAATCTCTCTGAACGTTCAGCAGCATTTCCTGGGTGTCTGCAACAACACCAGCTTGTATGCAGCCTGTTAATTGAAACATGTCTTCAGGTTGGTTGTCTTCATACATTACTGACTTCATATGGCCCCATAGAAAAAAAGTGAGGGGATTCAAATCCGGAGACCTTGCTGGACGTCTCATGAGTCCATCACGGCCAATCCAACTGTCAGGCCAAATAGCATTCAAATACTGGTTTACAGCCCGGCCTCGATGTTTCGGTGCCCCGTCGTGATGAAACCACATCCGTTGACGTAGTTAAAGTGGAACCTCTTCCATGAGACATGACGCAGGAACGTAAGGTACGTGTGAGAATTAAGTTTGTCAGGTAGTAAATACGGTCCGATGATTCAATTTCCTAAAATACCAGCCCTCACTTTTACTGACCACGATGGCAATGAGGGTTCGCAAGAGCCCAGAAATGGGCATTCTGGATATTTAACACGCCTTCATTTGTGAATGTAGCCTCGTCACTCCACAGTACTGATGAAGTAAAATGTGGGTCCTGTTGATGTTGTTGCAACAGCCTCGTGCAATATTCAAGTCTCAGTTGGTGATCCTCTGGTCTTAACTGTTGCACCCTTGAAAAGTGAAAAGGGTGTAGATCTTCCCCCTGTAGAACGTTATGCACAGTTGAACGAGATAGTTCTGTTCGTCGCGCAATGTTACGGACTGATGTTCGAGGATCAACATACACTTCCTGCATAACACGTTGAACGTTCACCGGTGTCCTGACAAAGCGATTTCGTCCAGTATCATGCCTGTGGGGAGCTAACATTCATGTTTCTCTTAGACGACGGTCCAGACGTACAAATACGTTGGGGTACGGATGACGCCGATGTGGATAGCGTTCTGCATATACATGTGAAGCCATGTAAGCCACACATCGACACTCACCAAATATCAGATACATGTCTGCATACTCATCCCAAGTGTAATCCATACTGCATGTCAAATTACATCCAATGTACTACAACACAGCTAACACAGCTATTATCCTACCGGAAACACGCGTAAAATGCTTTCGAAGCGAAGTGGCAGGAACTCTACGAGAACGCCAAGTTCTTCCCTTTTTTTCCCGGCGGGGTCGGTCCCCGAATTTCCGCCGGACGATACCGTTGGTCGGCGGGTTTTCTCTGGGATCTCCCGATTCCCCCACCCTTTCATTCCGGCTCTACTCCACACTCACCTCATGTCACCCCTCACCAGCACTGCAAGATCTCGCTGACCAAAAAATCTCTCACTCTTCTTCCCTTTTTACGTCTGTAAAATGGGGCAGTGGCAGTCGAATGGCTATAGCGTTCGCCTCTCACAAAGGCTGTTCAGGTGTGATTGCGGTTGGGGTTACTCGGATTTTTGCATGAGAGTATCGTGCATGGAAGTTGTTATTAGTAGGTTTGCTTTATTGGGGTTCTCCCATTTCCCACTTTAATACAGGCGCTGCTCGTATCCACCTTCTGTCACCCCGCATCTGCTGTCACGGTTTCCCTGGTGAAGGGTATGTTTGTGTGAGTGAGTCGGCAGTAAGATGCTACGAGTAACGCATGCCGACACATTATTGTGATATCGCCTTAATGCCTAACGTTGTAAACGCGCGTGTAGTGTTCCTGCTGTAATGTTTCTACTGTGGCACTTTACGAGGGCGTGGTACATAGGTCAACGCGAAATTCATTAATCTATAACTGTAGGTTTCTTGAAGCCAATTTGCGAAAAATAAACAATAGCAATCCTAGACAATAGTTTTAGCCAACTTTTAAATAAAAATTGTTTCCAGTGTTACGAACTTCTCAGGCAGAATCTCTGACGCCGGAACTTCGTACATTTAACTGCGGCGCAAGAGATCACGCGTAACGAATTAATAATTCTGGATAAATATTTACTGATAATGTTGGCAAATACCATTATCTAGGATTGTCGTTGAGTATTTTATCCATATTGGCTTCGAAAAATGCGTAGAAATCAATCGATGATTTCGGTTATTGTTTATCTACCACGCGCACTCAAGCGGCGACAGTATAATTTTACACATCAGCAGCAAAGGCCAATTTTAATGTAGAACCTCAATTTTGAACGAATGCAACATCTATCTTGAGAAACAACTCCCCTATAAAACCCGTTTTTTTTTCCAAGTTGAGGGCTTTAAAATTTCTAATGTGCGTGATGTCTTAAAAGCCACATTCACAAGTAGACTAAGATATAATTTTTTTGTAGATAAGCATTGATCACATGTTTACTTGTTTCTGAGTAAAAACTTATCTTTGAATATGCTGCGCGCAGTTCAATATCTAGCCAGGTGGCCGCCTAAATAGCCATCAGTAACTCTCAACCCCACTTCTTCAGTTCTTTGGCGTATTTCAAATTAAGTTACAAGGAAACGCTGTTGTTACGTAGGTTCTGCAGATTCTGTTGCAATAATGCCCTTTTTATTTAAGTTCAAATATTAGCTGACATAGAAAATCATAGCTACTTTCTGTAAATTCACAAATTAGCTAAAACGATATGGTTTTACTAAGTTTCAACACACAGCTTTAAGTAAAACCAATTCGCAAGAATCCTACGACAAAAACGTACAATATTGGCTATCGTTTCAGATTACACAACTATCGTACAGGCTCTTAATTGATAATAATGGCAAACTAAAACACGTGGCTCTACGTATTTAATAAATGGTAAATGGCCATCGAATGCTTGTTGATTGTAGGTTACGAAATTATATAGCCATCTATCTGTGATAAAGTAACACTTCATGTTGATTCTGCCTTATTTATTAGTAAGTATTATGTATTATATTGTAAGTTGTGTAATCTCACGCGAAAGTCAATACGTATGGTAAAACGTTTGTGACAGGGGTTTTACAAATATTTTTACTTGCAGCTTATGTTTATATCACAATAAAATCACATTATCCTAGCTTACTTGTGAATTAACTGAATAGTATGTAAGGATTTTCAAAGCAGTTACCGTTTGAGCCTCAAAAAATTATCTGCATATTACATTTGAGAAGGTCACTGTATCACTTTATTTTGATACCAATACAAATGTCCACATCGGTAACGGGAATCTGACAAACGTTAATGTTCTTCTAGTACACACACTGCTGTCTTCTCACACGTGTAACATGCATTCAGTGTGATGTTGCAGAAAAATATACGTTAATTTACGATGACGGCCTAGTAAAACACTTCATTTAACAGTAATAAACAGCCGTACAATACTTGTTTCTTTATGCCCTGGTATTCTTATAACATAAACTAAAACTTAAAACAAATAAAAAATTAAAATAGTTGAACTGAGCGGGATTTGAACCTACGCCCAGCTGTAGTAGTATGATAGCTGTTGAGCGCAAGAGAGGACGAACTCCTAGCTACGTGCAGGGCTGCCACATTGTGAATGACAAACATTGTACAACGTTTTGCCACTTACATTTGCGTCTACAATTTCGCCCAGGGTTCTTGTGGTGTGGTTATTATCCGGCCGCTTCTGGACATCCTATACACACACACATACACACACACACATATATATATATATAATGTGTGTGTGTGTGTGTATGTATGTATGTGTGTGTGTAGGATTATAAGTTAAGTATTTGTGTCAGCGAAAACTAGAGTACGAATTTTGATGCCACACAAAAAGTTACAGAGCTCAGAATTGGGTGGCATGTTTGAAAATTTCCGACTGTTTATTGTTTTTTTGATATTTGTGAATAACAGTTCAACGTAATCCCCAAGACTTGACAATCTGTTATAGCATTACAGCAACAAATGATATTTTGTTCAAATTGGCTGTATCATCAATCAGAGCACGTTCATTTATACATATCAATTAAGAAAACAATATTGTCAGTGCTTCAAATATCGCTGTGTAATAAGGGACAGTCTACGGTTAATTACGGGAAACGCACCAAAATTGTTTTAATAAACGTGTAATTTTGGTTTGTATAACGTAATGACCGGAAATATCTCCGACGTACGCGAAATAATTTTATTTCGTCATGTAGTTACGAAGTAAATACTACATCTCTACACAACTCTCAGAGATGATGCAACAAAGAAGTAACTAAACCAGTAGAAGACTCCTCTTTACGTGTTATAGTTGTCCGCTTTTAAAAGAATTAAAATTTTTTGTACGTCTCGAATACTGTTCAGTTACAGGCTCTAATGTTATTATGAAAATTTCATTCAATAACTGTAATTTGTACCCTACAGTTTTTGCATCATGGAACTTAAAGGATTATATTTTACTTTTTCTGTACTAATTGAATGAATAGAGTTAAGAGCAAGGAAACCTAACCACAACACTTCACTGCCGTTGAGGTATTCTAGATCAAATTTTACTCTGAGCATATAAAACTGACTTAAATAATGATTTCATACTTTCATTCTCTTTCTAGGCTACATTACCGACCTTATTTTTCTACGGGTTATGATTAAAATTATTTTTGTATGTTGGTTTTACTATGCGTAACTCTATGCAATTTACGTACAGATATAAAGTAATAAACACTTAGTAAAAATACAATGAGTTTATAAATGTCTAATATTACAAGCGAAACTCATAATACATCGTTAATTTATGTCAATTTCACAATTTTATTAAGTACCACATTCTTACTATATTCAGTGTGACGTACGTAATTTATGTATTAGAGTCATTTTTTACTACAGGCAAGTACAGAAATCCTTAAAATATTTAATTGGACGTGCCATTACGCAAGGTGTACAATATTTTGACCAATGTATTTTTTAATTTAAACGTAAAATAGTTAAAATTACTATGTAGAAATAATGAATTACACTTTTTTTCTGGTAGACCTAAAGTTCGTAGCAGTATATAAAATAAATTAAAATTTTACATCTTCGTCTGTATGGAAGGTGAGCAACATTGACAATAGAATGAATCTGAAGCATTAAATAATACACCAGACAGTAAGTCATGGAACTACGTACTGTTCTCATCAAGGCAAATCAGTATGTAACTGTGATAAGTACGTTTCCCAAACGCCACAATGTAACTAACCACGACACGTTTACAACAGTTACAACGTGTCA